>CAUYSK010101030.1:0-11818 GCA_963575035.1 Avahi laniger
TCTACAACTAAAGGACACGGGGAGCACTAAAGGGAGGGAAGGGCACGCCTTTAACCTGCATTTGGGGAAGGCAAAGACATAAAGTGTAACTAGAATGTTTGTACCCTCACAATACCTTGGAATAATAATAAAAAAAAAAAACTTAAAAAAAAAATATTTTATCTTACCAATTCATTTTCTTACTAAATTTTACCTTCATATTGGAGTCTTTATTCCAAAACATAATTTTAAATATGTTATATCATTTATGACCCTTTTATTAAAAATTTTTCAACCCAAATATATTTTCTCTAATGTTTAACCTAGCAGTACTGAGAAGAAAGCAGCAGTATTCAGCTTAAATGAAGTGTTAAGTGAGGTTCAAAAAATTGGGCAATTTGGAATAGGTGATGTAATTTTATTATAAGGAAGTGACTCATTCTTTCATCAATGAGTATGATTTCTGGAATTGTTATTTGGAAGCAAATATGTGAGGTAAATACTCTTAAAAAACAGAAATGTTAGCTCATCATGACTTGTTCATCCTGGATAATAAATGTAAAACACTGACATAGAGATTTTTTTGAAACACTATACTTTTTCTCCATCAGTGATAAAGATATATTAAAAATAGTCTGAAATATAAAAATGAGTTATGTAGTTAATTCAAAGTTCACAGGATGAAACACATTATTCAGTATAAAATAATTTCTGTTCCATATAATTAACACACTGTCAAGGAAACCAACATGTAACGAACATGTGCTGTGCACAGGCACTGTGGTCAAGTACTGGGATTAGAGAGGACACAGTAGTTCCTGACCTTAAATTGCTTATGAGAGAGAGAGAAATATGGCAGAATGTCCCTAGAATCCATTCTCTTCTTCATTTTAGTAAGGAAAGCCCCAACTGATATTTACTGGGCAGAGAGTTGCCTTTGTAGAGACTACTTTCTCTAGACTTTCTGCAGCGTGGTACTAGACAAGAGGATGACAGCAGATGAAGTGTGCAACTTTGAGCATGAAGCTACTTGCCCTGTCATTTCTTTCTCCCCCTCCCATAGGATAGAATATCGACAAGGTCATGGCCTAGCTTCAGCCATGCATACAAGAACGCCACCTGGGTGATGCTGGAGCAACAAGATGGAATAAACCTGGATGCCTGATAACCACGTGGAGTACAGCTGCTCCATCAGCCTCCTCTACTCACCTCTGGGATATCACATGAAAGAAAAAGAAACTTGTATCTTATTTGAACCACCATATTTTGAGGACTCTTTGTAAATACAATTTAGCCATTCTGTGATACAAGAAATATACAAATATTTATTGTACACTAAATACTCCCTGACAGTCTTTCTTCTCAATTAGTCTCCTCAATTTATATAAAAGGCAACTTCATTATTCCAATTGTTCAGGCCAAAAACTTGGAGTCATCCTTTACTCCTTGCTTTATCTCACATTCCATTCTCAATTCAACCTATTAGTAAATACTATTGACTGAACTTTCAAAATAGTTCTCAAATTTGACTATTTTTTACCACTTCCACTTTTTATCACCTTAGTCCAAGTCATCATTACCTACCTTTTTGACTATTTCAATATCTTTCTGATATCTCTGCTTCCCTACTTGCTACCAGAGAGTTTATTTTCCAGAGCTGCAAGAAAGTCCCCTATTAACTGTAACAGAGCATGCTGCTGTTTGGCTCGAACCCTCTTACATGCTCCCATCTTGAATTTTTAAAAATTAAAACATCCTTAGCATGGCCTACAATGTATCAAAGCTCAGTTATTAATATATCATCGGTTTCATTACCAAACCCCCAGCCCCACCCCATAACTCCAGACACACTGCCTTCCATACTGTTCTTTGAACATGTCAACCACAACCCTGTCTCACGGCTTTGCACATTATTCTCTCTGCCTAAAATGCTCTTTCCCTCAATATATCAGCACTACTCGCCATCACCTCATTCATGTCTGTGCTCAATGTTCAGTTTAGAGAGCCCTTCTCTGACCACCCCACATAAAACAGCAGTCCCATCCCCACCCCATGGCACTCTTTATCCTCTTACCATGCTTGGGTTTCCATAGCCCTTATCACCTCCTCGATAATATATACATTAGCCACACACACACACACATGCATACACCCACACATACAAATACACATACACATTATAAATATTTGTTTAGTTTTTATTTTGTTTCTCCCCCATTAGGATATAAGCACCAGGTTAATAGAAATTTTGTATTCTTTGATCTCTGTTATTAATTAATATAATTCAAACACATAAAATAATGTCAGCACATAATGCATGCAAAATATGCATTTCCCGATTAAATAAATAGGATGAATAAAATGAACAAAGCACACTCTGACCAACGTGCATATAGAGAAGGGCACGGAACATGTCAGGAACTTCAGAGAAGAGAATCCAGCCCAGTCGGGATGTGTCAGAGAAGGCTTTTTAGAGGCGCCAACTCCTACATCAACTCTAAGAGCAGTAAGGTTTTAGTGTGTGTACACCAGACAGAGGAAACTGTGCACAGAGTCATGGAGACAAGAGAGCATTCACGGAAGTTGAGCCAGAGCTGCAAAACGGTGAGTGCAGAGTCTGGTAGGGAAGCGGGGCAGACCAATGGGGAATGGCCACTGCCACCTGCCAGACACAGGACTTGATGCTTGACAAATGAGGAAACAATGAATAAAAAAAGGTAGAGAATTTCCCCAAGGTTACTTAGCTAGTCACACAGCAGAATCCGGATTCAAGTTCATGTCTGCCAAGTTCCAAAACCAAACTCTTCACTTCACTGTACTGTCTTCTATTCTAAGGAGTTTGGATTTTTACCAAGGAAAGGCCGTGCAAAATGGTAAGCCGGAGGATGACATGAACACCTTTGTCTTTTAAAAAGATCTAGCTCGTGGCCATGTAAAGAATGTATGAAAGTGAACTAAGCCCAGGGACAAGAAGACCTACAGGAATTGTTGGGAAAATTCAGGCAAGAAATTATAAAGGCCTGGATTAAAGCAGTAGCAGACAGGGACACCTGACAGTGACAGCCTCACAGAATGAATAGGATTTGTGATCAACAGATTCTAGAATAATTCCCGTGTTTTTACTGTGGGTAAATGTTAGGGAGGAAAGGAGATGTCATCCAAAAGTTGGGGAATAGAGTATGTAAAGTACAGAGAGAATTATTTCAAACATTTCAATCTGGTCGCACAGCTGCTTAATGGATGGATCCAGATTAAACTCCCAGGATTTATGGCTATTAATCTTATGGTCATTTCTCAGCAAAACAACTGAGCCCAAATGGCTAAAGCTTATAACATAAAGCCCATAGAGGCAAGACACAGAAACCTAGTCCAGCAGTCTAGTTATGTCAGGGAAATTCTATACTTTGCGAGAAAAGGAAATGAGATGTACTATTGCAGAAAATACTGAACTACACTTTGCATAAAAACAAACCCTAAAGTTAATTTCTCATCACAACATAATGTCATATGTGTTCATAGTTGGAGTAAGCCTTTTATCTTCCAACATTGCCTACCTAATAAGAATTGTCTTTGAGAGAAGAAAGAAGAAAGTTGTCTTTCCAAGAACAACAAATGAAAGTGTTTTTAAAATTTAACTTATCCCAAGAAAATGCTAATAGCATGGTGGTGAAATATCAAAAACAAGCAAAGGTACTAGCAAATGAAAAAGCTCTTTGCAAAATGCATCACAAGAGAAATATGTAGAGACCATAAACATTTACTTAGCAATAAGAATTTTAAAAAAGACATCCAATTGATAGTTGGCAATTAAAGTTTACATATACATTAAGAGTACTACCATAGGACCATGTGTAAAATAATGTATTCTCTTGTTTAATTTGAAAGTGTGTATGATATTAGATGAGTTACTGTACTGAGCCCCCAGAAGATATTTTTAAGTGAGAAATAGGCACAGTATAAAATCATTTCCTCTCCGCAAAATGATGATTGGATTCAAAGAATATTTGTTTCCTTTATCCCCTTATTATTAAAATATAATTACAAAAAAAGTCAATGTTCTATTACACTAATTCAGAATGATCACTGAGAAACTCAATTCAATTCCCAAATCTTGAATATCAGGAAGTGTGCAAACAGAAACCACAGAACGCATCAAAGACACCTTTCAAACTGTGAAATGGAATATAATTAACAGAATAATAAACACTTCAGTGGAAGTTACTTGCCCATCTTGATCTGTATTGGCTATTTGCACTAGATATAAATGCCAACTGTTACAGAAATTTTTCTGCTTCTATTAATAATTTGCCAAGACTTTATTTAAAAGTCATTTGTTTTGTAACATGGTCCTCTTTATGTGTATTATGGAGGAGGGGCAACAATTTCTTACATATTGAACCTTAACACTAATCTCAGTTTGTTTTCAGAAACAAACACTCCACCTGGTCATATTAGTCTTCAGGTCTGATGGCTTAAGGCAGTGGTTCTCAAACTTCTAGTCTATAGATCTCTTTATGTTATTAAAAATTATTAAAAACCTTAAAAGGCTTTTGCTTATGTGAGCTACTTCTATTGATGCTTACTCTATTAGATATGAAAACTGAGAAATATTTCAAACATTAATTCACTTGAAAACAACAATAATGAACCTATTCCATACAAAATAATATATTTTTATGAAAATTAATCACACTTTTAAAACAAAAATTTTATAAGAAACATGCTATTGCTTTACACTTTGGGAAAATCTAATTGATGTCTGGCTTAATAGAAGGCAGCTGTATTCTCTGCTTCTGCATCCATCCGATCTGCTCCTGGTATCAACACCATGTTAGTGTTATGAAAATACCTCTGACCTCAAGAACCCCTGAAAGGGTCCCCAGACCACACATTGAGAACTGCTGTTCAAGTATATTAATTTGCATAAAATAGGAAGGAATTTTCAGTTTACTGCAAAGGTTTCCTCATGAAGAATTTTTAAAAATTTATGAATATTTGCATCTATGAAATTCCAAATTTACCCATTTAATCTGCTGCATATAAAATGACTACTTTAATTATAAGAGAGCTACATTCACCAATCTCTCAACTATGCCTGGGTTAGTCAACAGAACACTTCTGTCTCCGCACCCTGACCTCTTAACTGAGCTTTCAGATAGGTCTGTCCACTGTAACCTACTCGACATCTCCAATGGAATGTCTAACTGGCCTCGTAACTTCCCACTGTCAGAATGGAACTCTTGACTTACCCTCTTACACATGAAATCATCTCAGAAAATGGCAATGCCACTCAATTATTTACATAAAAAGCATACAGGTCATTCCTAGTTTCTCTGTCCCTCACACTTGTATCTAAGCCATGTGCTGCCAAATTGCACCACACTCCCTTCATCTCCCACACTGCCATCTCGGCCCAAGCCACCATTACATTTTGCTTGAATCACTGCTATACCCTCCCAGTTGGCATCTTAATTCCCCCACCTCTGCATCTCCCATGTCTTACAACTTGTGATTATTAGGGAAATCCATTTTTCTACTCCTAAAATGTAAATTAGATCATGTCCCATCTTGTCCTGAACTCCTCCAATACTCTCTAAATCTCTCAGGATAAAAAAGAAAATGACTCACAGGGCCTTACATGTAACCTTGCCTCTGCCAACTGCTCCAACCCCACCTCACGTTTTCCATCTCTTTTAACACATCAGGCTTTTCCCTGTCTTACAGACTTTCTACCTGCTGTTTTCTTCATCTGGAATCCTCTATCCACACTTTTGTCGATCTGGCTCCTTCTTGTCATTCAGGTTTCAACTCAAATGCTACCTTTCCAGAGAAGCCCTCCCCAACCCACACCATCATTGTCAGACTCACCTCCATATCCTCTTTCATCACTCCGTTATATTTCATTTATTCATGGCACTTATCATTACTCATTTGCTCATTTCCATATTTTTTTTGTCTTTTTCCCTTACCACCAGCGCCAGAATATAAGCCCTGGGAAAGAAGGGACTGTGAATATCTTGTTCACTATTATATCCTCAGTGTCCACTGAGACATAATCGGCACTGAGTAGCTATTTCTTGAATGTAGGAATGAATAACCAAATGAATTAATAAATAAGCCCTAACAAAGAATAATAAAGAAGCTATATTACAAAAAGAAGTTCATGAAATAATTTCTTCGCTATTCACCACTGTTGAGAAATATATGAAGAATTTTAAATATTCATGGACTACACTCTGTCAAATCCACCTCTACTTTATTTCTAACACCCTTTCTACTGTATAGAAACACCATATAAAAGGGAAGGAAAGCATAGTAGTTTACTAATGGTTGCTTTGCATATATGTAACCTGGTAGACAAAACAAACATTTTTCCAAAATATTTTTATCCTATTTCATGTGCCTTTGAACTCTGGAACTGATATAATAAATAAATAACTTAAATTCATAGGATTAGATGAAAAGGAATTTCAAGACTTCCCTTGCAAATCATCTTAATTTTCTTTGAAGAAGATAGCACGCAAAACTATGCTCAAAAACATAAATTGTTTTTTCTTTGAAGACTAATTTTTACTTCAATTGAGAGCCTTTCAATCAATATTTATGAGTATTATTATCTTCTGTTTTTCTTACAAATTTGAATTTAATCATTGATAGTATCCTTTATGTGATATACCAGCGCCCCACTATCACCTGAAATAATATGAACTCAAGGCAAAGATAATTTTATGCAAATTCATACATACATAAATGGACATAAAGTATAAATATTTGCATATGCATCTTTTCAACAGACTGAGTCAATAAAAATCTTCGCACTGGCAATACCGATGCAAATTATTACAATTTCGTTTTTTAATGGCCTTAATTTGAGGGTATGTACTATCACTGAGTGAAATCTATATTTGGAATGTTGCTGAAGGCATTAACTATTGTAAAACAATATGAAATGAAATGTATTAGAAGAATAATGTAAAATGATGCTCTGTAAACATGAACCAAATATAAAATGTAACAACGAATTATGTTCTTCTAGTCATAAAAATGAAAAAACAATTCTTTGATGAGTATGTGAATGGCTTTCAGTGCAAGTTATTACAAAATGCTGTTAATTAAACTTTACAGGAAACAAATGCTCATCCCCTTTTCATCAGTGGGGAATAAAAGATGTTTTAAAGAAGCATGCTTAATTTTTGAAAGAAAATTTTAAAACATCGAGTATAATTTATGATTTTGTAGACAAGTTTAGTCTTCCTCTATAAATACACCATTATATATTTGTGAAACAGAAAATCATCTTTCATAAAAGTTTCGCCACCTTCACTTTACCTAATATGGCTTCACTATTAATAAATAAACAGAGTACCTGAGTACCTGAATTAGCTTTGATGTTGAAAAATGTACAGTATAACTTTTGTTAAGTTATACAAGACAGCAAACAGCAAATAGAAAGTAAATATTGTTTGGTTTTAAAAGCATTTGCTTCCATATATTCTTATGAATAACTAAAAGGTCATTTTGTGATACACAGAAAGCAATCCACTTCAGTAAAGTTGGGCAGATTAGGCAGAAAAAAATGATATTATATAAATCATTACTTGTAACTTTACTCAGTAATAATTCCTCTATATTTTTAAATATGCATAAAATGTGAATTCCCCTAGTTTATTTTCATACTGTTTTAAGTCTTCTACCGTAATTCTAAATTTCTCTATACTACTTACGGAGGAGCCTTAGTATAAAAATATTTTCATTTTATCAAAAAGGAGTTTATGGAAGAGCCTAAATACAAAGATCAGATTCACACCACAGCCTTCCAAATCTACACTGGTTAAATTCACATAAAGTATGTGCAATTACAGGCTGTGTTTCTCAAATGCAGAGTCATGGGAGAATTCCAATAAGAAGTTCAGAGACCAATTCTGATGATGGTCTCTGCGGTGAGGGTGGGGCAGGCTGTTGCCATGGTAGTCATACCATGAAGCTTTGCTTCTGGGAAGCTGTTCCTATCTGTCCTGCCCTTCCAGAGTGTGCCCGAACAATTACTAACCATTCAAGGCTTTCTCATTAGAGAAATGGATATTAAAAACATTAGTCTATCTAACCCCCCAGAGAAATCATTGGAAATCTTGTTAAAGTCCAGGAAGAAATGCATCTATGTGTTTTTCAAATGAACCCACAACAATTGTAGAATCCTGTTGAATGTTAAGCACGCAAACTATTCAACAGTTTTCATGTAAGGATGGCTGAAGTAAATTTTACCTCATTGGCAAGAAATCGATGTCTTATTACATTATTGTCAAGAAGGTACATTTTCCTTTCCACTTTTTCAGGTATGCTATTTTTGCTTTTAATTTTCACCAAAAAACACTTTTTTAAACCTTTAAATTTGTCATTCTCTCAAAATGAAGAATGAAGAGACAGATATTCTAGCAAAATGATTTGGCATAAAAATAAAATCAATACCTGTTGAAAGTAATAGTAAGAGGGAAAAATATGTGTATGTTTTAAAATGACCCATGATCTCTTTTATTAATGTCAGATTGATTATTTGAAAAAATTGATGGCTTTCAACTATCATCTCAAAAAAGCAAGTAATTTTCAATTATTAATATTTAAGCTTTCAGGGGTCTTCTATAATAAAAAAAATGCTACACTATTCCCTTTCCTAATATAATAAATTCAATTCCACCAGTAATTAATTTAGAAAGAAAATGGAGAACTATACAGTAGTAGAACTACAACATGATAAGGCTATATTTTATAAAATCACACAAGGACTTAGTAACCAAATGAATATTAAGAATATTACTCTTTAAAATATGTCAGTTTTTCAATAATGATGTTGTAGAACAAAACATTTGGTTAACTCTTCTTGAATTGTACAACAAATACCATGACTTTTTAATGGTGTGTGTGTATATATATATATATATGCACACACACACATTCTTTTACATTTTAGCCAAGAAAAACACCCTGTATTACTCAGTTTAATCACCTACCCCTGTTCATCAAATCTGTCACTCAATAAGTTGTGATTATTTCCAAATATAAAATCCACTCTCACAGAAAAAATAAATTGCTATTATCCAGTATATTCGAAAGCACGTTTATTGTCCCTAAGGACAATTTATAAAGGATTCTTAAAATATATTGAAAAAAAAAGAACATAGAAACGAAAATATATGGCTTTTCCAGCTTCTTAATTTGAAAAGAACTATCCTGTAGATTATAAATACGGAGATTTTCTTTCACAGATAATATTTCACATACCTAACTTATATGCATGCCTTCATGGACACATACATAGGCAGGAAAAATACTGCTCTCCAGTATTTCTTACACGGACACAAGAAGCACAAACCAAGAAGAAGACTGATATACTTGACTAGATTAAAATTAACAAATTCTGTTCACTAGAAGATATTACAAAGGAGTAAAAATATAAGATATAGATGGGAGAGATATTTGCAATGCATGTAACTGGTAAGGATTATGTTCCAAAATGTGTAAAGTTAACCAAGCAACAGAGAAACAGGCAGAGGACTACCACAGACTTTCCACAGGTAAAAACACAAACAGCCCACAAACTCATTAGTAAGCAGGGGATACAAATTAAAATCACGGGATACCACTTCACATCCACCAGATTACATTGGTAAATTTTTGTCAATATAAGTTGTCTGAAATATGAAGAACAATCAGAAAACTTAGGCATACATTACAATCAGGTATAATTAAGTAAAACCACTTAGGAAAGGAATTTGGTATTATTTAACAAATTTGAAGATTCACATACTGTAAAACTATAGGAATTCCACTTCTAGATCTCAATTCTTGAGAGATTACTGAAAATGGTTATCAGGATACACAGGTAACACTGTTTATACAAGCACTGTTTTGGAAAGCAAAATAACTGGAAATAATTCAAATACCGTCAACAGCAGAAAGGATAAATTGGGATATACAATTGAACATAATATTGAACAAAAAATTAAAAGGCAGAAAAATATGTGCAGAATTATTAGATTTACATAAAGTACAAACACATTCAGAACTAAACATGTACATCAATATGGGAGAGGGTTTTCAAGAGGAAATCTTTTGAGGGCTGGGTTATTGTAAGCTAACTTGCAGAACATCAGTTCACAGACCCCGACTCAGAATCTTGGAGTTTGGGGAAGGGATAGGAGACGTGTTATGTATGGTTCAGCCACAAGGAATCCCTCTTCCACCCACACGAAATCTCTCCAAGCTGATGCTATATTGTCACTGCTAGAATGCCTCATGAGAGGAGCTTCTCGCCATCACATCAGGCTGCTCATTTCACTTTGGGACCATTTTAATCAGCAGAATATTGATTCTCAAGCTGGCCCAATTTAGACTTCCCTATAACTGGCATTTCTTCTTTGGTCATCTAGATTCATGCAGAATAATCCTTCCCTTTTCTCCATGTGACAGTGTTCTCAGCATTTAAAAACCGTCATCCTTTCCTCCTAAATATTCCGTCTGTAGATGGAATATTGTCAATTATTTTAAATATATGTTATGTTTCCTGAACTTGCTCAAGTATATTCAAGTCCTTTTTGAAGCTTGGGACTCTAAAATGGACATGATATTCCCCATGCTGTCTAAATATCTCAGTTCCTGTCTCTGCCATAGTCTTCATAACTTAAGAATATTTTAATATTCATATTTAGTACTTGAAGGTTTTCTTTATTTATGATAACCTTTTATAAATAGGTGTTTTGTTTTGTTTTTATACAAGCAGTGCATAAGTTTGCTTTTTAACATTAACATTATAAGTTTGATCCTGTAAAGACATTGTAAGAATAACTCTAAGTACGGTAGCATTTCAACTGTTCTAAAGATAGTTTTGGGATTAACATGAAAAACTCAAAGGCAAAAAGGCAACACCTGATTTTAGAGAATAAACTGTTCTGTTTCTCATGTTTAATTTACTGAGAGTTAATTCATATGAAAATGCATTCAATTCCCTCAAACTCTCAGGTGGTATTTTGAATGCCAACCGACATAGGCTCATTTTTAATGTTCAATTTTATAGAAAATCCCTCTTTGAATGTCAGTGTTCACTACATCATTTAATTATATAAAGACAGTAAAAATGTTTCAGGAGGGAAACAGAACTTGAAATTGGAAGTTGCATAAGTTTACTGTCAACGGTGGCTAGCATGATTCACTTCCACCAAATAACAAATAGTGTGGAACATCCGCATAACATGCGGACCACACGGCATCAACCAACTCAATGGAAAAGGAAGCAGATGACCAGTCTACATAAGACAAAAGTGAAGTCTCAGTTCAACAACAACAGAAACGTGAGGCTAGGCCTTCAAAGTTGATATGAATAATTGCATATCACTTAGAGCAGTGGTCCCCAACCTTTTTGACACTGGTTTCATGGAAGAAAGTTTTCAAAGGACCAGATGTGGTGGGGAGATAGGGGTTTCAGGATGATTCAAGCATATTACATTTATTGTGCACTTTATTTCTATTATTATTACATTGTAATATATAATAAAATAATTATACAACTCACCATAATGTAGAATCAGTGGGATCCCTGAGTTTGTTTCCCTGCACTAGACAGTCCCACCTGGGGATGATGAGAGACAATGACACCTGAAGTGTGTTGCTTATGTCCAGTCAACTCCATAATCTCGTTTTGGTTGCTGTCCCTACAGAAAACCCTGCTTCACAAAGGTAAGATGTTGGAATGGAAGCAGGCTTTTCAGTGCTTTTGTGGCAATCTCAGGATATTCCACCTTGACTTTAATCCTCAATGTATGGAGATCTGAAGTTGTCTCAAACATAC
>CAUYSK010101034.1:0-30176 GCA_963575035.1 Avahi laniger
AGTAAGTGATGCATCCGGAATTCCACCCAACGTCTGCTGGACTCTGCAACGGCCTCCTCACACAGCCATGGTGTCTGGGAGCCTGGACTCCCAGACTGGGGGCCGCAGCGGCTACTGTTCCTCAGTAACCATTCTTTAAATGAGACACCTGCTCTGTGCCAGGCCCGACGCCAGACGGTGGGTTACAGTGGTGAATAAAACCTGGTCCCGAGTTTCAAGGGGATTGAGTCTCTGGGGCAAGGCCATGTAGGTTTGGTTTGGGGTAAGGAAACTTGTGGGATTCTGCTCACATCGGGTCACTGGTTGACCTTTAACATGTCGCTCCATGGGTCCTGCCCCTCCCCCACCCGCGAAATGGGCCTCAGAGGCTTGCGCTGATGAGCTAATGGCTGGGACCGGCTCTAGGAAGCGTGTTAAGTGCTCTACGCGCAAGGCCCCATTAAAGCTATTATCTGCCGGCCGGGCGGGCATCACTTTGCAAGCAGACTGACAGTGACCACAGATGGGCGCCCCACAGAGGCTGCGGGAGAGGGCCATCCCCCTCTGAAAGCAGAGCTCACCTTGGGGGCCACTTTCCCTGACACGTCTCAGGTAAACCTTCCCCAGGTCCCAGCTCCAGCCCCACGGGCCAGCCAGCGAGAGTGGTGTGTCTCCACTCGGGCCACTGCCACCCTGTCATTTCGCTAATGCCTTCTAATGGGCCCATTTAGCAGCCCCGTCTCTGCTGTCACCGCAGCAGCTAATTGCTGCTCCTCTCCGGCCCCGCACAGGCCTCTGCAATCAGCCAAGCCATTCCGCGCTGCCCGGCTCAAGTTGTTGAGGCGCTGAGGACCTCAGCCCCCCGGAGCTTCTCCAAGCCCACGTCCCACGTCCTTGCCCCGACGTGTCCTACACTGAGCAAGCTCGAGGAGCAGAAAGGACGCAAATCACAGAGCTCCGGGCAGGCCGGGATGAGGAGAGGGGTCAGTGGCCCTGAGCAGGATGAAGTCCACGTCCTGGACGCACACCCTGCCTTACTGCGGCATCCCCCAGAGAAGCACAAAGACGAGAGTGCAAGTGATTTGTTTAGGAGGAGATCCCAGGAAGCACAGAGGGAGGGGAAGAGGGGCCACGACAGGGTGTGCCGACAGGCGGGTCACTGCTGGGGTTACGACTTGGGCCCCCAGGGAGGGAGAGACTGTGCGGAAGTGGCCTCAGAGCTTTCTCAGGGAGGAGCAGGGAAGCGGGGACGCTAACCCACCCACCTTGTCCTAACGGTGTGACATTTCTGGCACTCCTGGCTTGCCCTGGGCAGAGCAGAGCACACTGCTGCGACCAGGGAGAGCCCCGGTCAGGGAGACGCAGGGGGCCAACTGCACACGCAGGAGCCGCCTGCCCGTGACCTGACAGGCAGACATGGACAGCTTCTGCCACAGGCCCCCAAACAGCTGTCCACAGGCAGGAGGAGGAGGCAGGACTCACCGTCAGCTCCTGGGACAGAGCCTCTGGGCTCACAGGAATCAACACTGAGCTGAGGCCACCGGCCCTGCCCCCTGCATGAGACAGAAGAACCATAATCCTTGAATGACAGCGAGGTTGCCCCCTGGGCACCAAGCTTCTCTCAGCCCTGGGGCTTCCTCCAGGCTGTCCCTCCCCCTGGACAGGGCTTTCCCCACTCCCTTGCCTTCCTCACTCCTGGTCCCTTCACCTCACTAACTCCTGGGCCCTCTCCATGGCTCTGTGGAAATGTCACTTCCTCAGGGAGCCTTCCTTGATGAGCCAGGTGGGATCAGGTCTATTTGAACCCTCACAGGCCCACGTGTCCCTGCTTCCTATCCTTAGCTCGGCAGAAATGAATCAATGGTTTGCCCACCACCAGGATATCCCTGGAGTCCAACTCAGTGTCTGATCCATCATTTTTGTTAAATGAGCGAATGAATGAATGAGTAGGTTTTGGGGGCCTATTCTGGGGCCATTCTGAGTCACACAGAGTAGGAGCGTGCATGCCTGTTCAGGTCTCAGGACTCACCTGGAGATCTGCTTGGATGGACCAGGAGACAACCACTCTGTCATATGCAAGAGGGGACAGGGACTGTCACCCTTCCTGGCTGGCCTCTTCCTGGAATGTGCAGAGGGCTAGAGTCTGCACACCCTCCCCCCGACAGCTACTACACCCTGGGCCTGGTCCCGTGGTATATGCTGTTCCCTTCCCAAAACCTGCCCCCTCTCCAGTGTCACCAGCCTGCTCAGTAGTAGGACCCTAAGATGTCCCCAGGAGTTTGTGCTCAGGCAGAAAGCCATGCCAGGCCAGGGCCCTAAAGAGGGAGGCGGTGTCTTTGGCCAGAGGGCTCTGAGGATCTGTAGAACAGACCCCTGATGAGGCTCTAGCCCTGAAATGTGAGGGGAGCCAGAGGGCGTTGCTTCTTGTCATGCTGTGAACGTGGAGTTCGTGGCTGCCCTGCGCCTCCCTTGTGCACGGGGCTCGGGGGAGAAAACACGGACCCTGTGTCGTCAGGGGGCCCGAGGCTCTGTACTAGTAGAGGAGGCAAAGACACGCAGACTGACCCCTGTTAGGACGATCCCAGGAGCCAACCGGTGTGAGCAGGAACATCGTGGTTGCTCTTGGGTCCCGGCCGGGGCTCCACGGGGCCGTTCGCTGGCTGCAGGGAGGTCCAAGCTTTCCCGGGGCCCCACTAGCTGCTTGCCCCATTTGCATTTCCTGTGGGAGTCCAGACCCGACTTTCTCCTCTCCTCACTCTCTCCCGCCCTCCTCCTTGGCAAGCTCTTCTACTCCCAGGACGTCACCCTCCATCATGTCAATGGCTTCTAAGTCTCTCTTCAGCATCGGACCCCATATATTTGGCCGTAAGTAGACATCTCTACCTGGAGGTCCCTCAGGAAGTCCAACCCCATGTGTTGCGAAGTGACCACGTCTTCTCCTCATCCGGAGTCTGCTAACTTCATGCACCATCCATCCGGTGGTCCAAGCAGAAGCCCAGGGGTCATCGTTAACTTTCCCACCTGCCCCGCAGCCAAGCCAGCAGGACACGCCTACCTCCCCGTTCGTTCCATGTCTGTCCCCATCCTGTCACCTCTGAGACCACGCTCCCAACGCAGGTCCTCATCGTCTTCACCTGAATGGGTGCCGTGGCCTCCTGTGGCCCTAACCCCAGCCTTAGCCCCGCACCTGCTCCCACTGCCTTTCAACCCGTGTGGCACATCGGACCCAAAGAGATCTTCCCGAAACAGCACCTTCTTGTTCAAAACCCTTCGCTGACAGACTGTCGACTGAGGACGAAGTGCAAGCTCCTCAGCGTGGCCGTCGGGCCCTGTAGCTCTGACCCAAGGCCGCAGCTGTCCTGTCTCTGAATGGCCCTGCTTTCTCCCACTTCTGGGGCTGGCCTGTGTCGGGGCCTTTCCTCTGAATGCCGGGGCCCTGATCAGGATGTCTCAGTACCTCCGAGACTCCACGTGCAGGCAGAGCTGGGTGAGTGTGGGACAGACAGTGAGAAATGTGTATGTCACGCGTGAACATACGTGGAACGAGGTGTGCAAGAGGCAACGACATCTAGTAGTTAAGAACACGGGCTCTGGAACCAGATGGGCGGGGTTCCGGCAGGACAAATCCTGGCCCCTCACTTACCAGCTGTGCAAACTTGAACAAGTGAGTCTCTGAGTCCCCATAGTCTCATATAAGACGGGCAAAGTAATGTTCCATGTTTGGGGTGCTTGTGGGGATTAAATGAGGTGGTGTGCGTCCTCTGGCACCCTGTCAGCCAGAGTCAGGGCCCAATTAATAGTGGCTGTGATGCTGACTGTCCCTGGCCCTGTCCCTCTCCCGGGATGGCCAGAGAACACTGCTGTTGGCCACTGGCCTCACCTCTCCCCTCGGCCTGGCAGACTCCTCCTGTCCCAGCATCCTGGCAGCTGGTAGATCTGACTATCATGGTTTCCTCCCTGCGAGGACAGCAGGGAGGACTGGCTCTCATGGCCACCTCCCACAGAGGGGCAGCGAGGGCCCCCAGAGCACAGGTCCCTCCGAGGAGAGGTTTGTCTGCTACTGCAGATGGGTCTCACAGCTCCACGAGAACGAGACGCAATGCAGCACGTGAGTACAGGGGCCTCTTCCTGAGTCGTGCTGATGTGCCTGAAAGTGACAGTCCCGGGGCTGGCGGATGATGTGTCCTGACAACTCCGTCACTCCTGGCGTCCTGAGAGTAAGGGTGTTGAGCACGTGAGGACTCGTCAGCTCCCAGAGGCCCCACAGGACATGTCAGCTTGAGTGCTGGCTGGGCTTGGGACACTCTGGGATGGGGCAGGCTTGGCGGCCCCTCCCGCCCTCCACCTCCATCCCGGGGCCTGGCTGTGCCAGGCAGGTCCTCAGGCTGAGGGCTGGGCTCTGAGCAAGCCTAAGGAGCCTTGTGGTCCCCTGGCCATCCCCCATGTGCTGCGGAGGCCCAGAAAGGAAAGGAGCTTAGGCTGGCTCATCCTGTGAAGTCACAGGCTAGCCCAGGCCTTCAGATTGCCCAGGCGTCACCGATGACAAGGGGAGGGCAGCCATCGGTGCCCCAGGCCGGCCTCACCACAGTGGTCCTCTAAGTCCATCTGCTTTCCATCGCCCCAGGCTCTGCCAACATTAAGCCAGGATTGCCCAACCCGAAGAACCCACTGGATGCGATTAGGCTCCACCCACCCTGGGCCCCATGGTTCCAAAGTGGAAACAACCCCCAGTGCCCTCCTCAGACCTCCTGCTGCCCTCTCCTCACTGGCAGCCAGGCGGGGCTCTGTCCCCAGGACACGTCTTCAGGTCTTACTGGGTGGAGCCTGACCAGGGCCCCAGGTGCCCGGGCCATGCCATGTGGCCACGAGGGCCCACTCTGCCCCCAGCCAGGCCCGAGTAGAACTGTCCTCCTGCACGTGCCCCAGCGCCTCCTCCGCCCTTCCCTCCCCTCCCTCACATCCCTCTGAGGCAGATCTTGTCTCTTCATGCATCAATTATTAACTTCCTCCAGCTACATTAAGCCTGGGTCTGTCTGTTGGCTCCTTCGTCATTCTCCCTGGGGTGGGGAGTGGGGGTGGGGAAGCGGTGACTGGGGCTAGAGGCGCAGGGACAGGGAGTCCTAGAGAAGTCAGGACTCCAGCCCTGCAGGCACTGTGAACGGAAGGACCCTTCAGGACCATCAGATCCAACAGGTAAGGAAACTGAGGCCCAGGCAAGGGAAGGTGCTTGCCAAGGGCACACAATGGTCTGTGTTCAGCTGTTGCCAGGACACTCGATCTTCAGTCTGCAACGTGGCTCTGACCCTTTCTTCTCTGCCTGACATCCTCTGTCCTGCTGCTCTAACTATTTAAATATACCCAGGGGATGCCCTAAGAGTCATGAGAGGTCAAGGGGGGTTTCCAAGGTCACAAGCAAGTGATGCAGAAAGCAGAGATTGCACCCTGATGCCCAGGAAAAGTGTCATCCACCAGACCAATTTCCCAATCTTCTTCATGTTAACAGGGGTCCCTCCCTGCTAAAGCTTCTCTGGCCAAAAAGTTAGGAAACACTTCAAACCATATACTTCTTGTCTTAGTCTGTTGAGGCTACTACAACGAAAATACCTTAGACTGGGTAATTTATAAACAGCATACATTTATTCCTCGCAGTTCTGGAGGCTGGGAAGTCCAAGATCAAGGTACCGGCAGCTTCGGTGTCTGATGAGGGACCATTCCTCATGCATGGCACCTTTTTGCATGCAGGGTCCCCCAAGCCTCTTTTATAAAGGCACTCATCCATTCATAATGACGGAGCCCTCATGACCTAATCGCCACCCAAAGGCCCTACCTCTTAATATTATTGCACTTGGGATTAAGTTTCAACATAGGAATTTTGGGAAAATGCACACATTCAGACCATAGTACCTTCTCAGAGAGCCGTAGGATGCTTTGTGGTATAGTAAAGGCTCTGAGAAGGTCTGCAGAAGAGAAACCTGTGCAACTGTGACTGAGCCAGGGTATCCCAAATTGTCTGATGGCAGAATGGTGAGGACTCACTGTGTTCTGCAGACCCCAGGTCTCACTGGGTTCTGCGGAACCTATGAAGGGCAAGCTGAGATCCCCCCAGCCCGCCTCCCACAAGTGCAGCTGGCAAGGTAAAGGGGCTGCTTGGGTTACAACCCCAAGGGGAGAGAAGCTGGAGGAATGAGGCTGGGCTCCCTGTGAGGCCCTCCCTGGCTGTGGGGCTTGAGTAATGCACTCAACTTGACAGGCACAGTGCTGGGGTGGAAAGGGCTGGAGCTTTGGGGCCCCACAAACCTGGTCTCCAGCTCACATTTGCCTCACCAAACATACTAATCCTAACAGACGGTTATCACCGGATCTTCTGAAAGGCCCATCCCACATATTGTCTGGCACGATCCCTATTTTTTCAGTTGGAGAAACTAAGGCTCAGAGAGATTTAGTCAGTCACTTGCCCAACGTCACACACATTATTGGACCCTCAGTCTGTCTGGTTCCGAAGCCCACACCGTACACCGTCAATTTGTGCTGCCTCTAGGGATAAATCAATGCATCTGTCTGGGCCTCAGCGTCCCAGCTGTCAATGGGACAATAAGGACACTTCCTTCTCAGGCTTGTAATGTAGAAAGCCCCTCCACATGGTGCCCGGTCCCTAGTAGGAGGTTAACAAATGGTAGCTTTCCTTCATCCTTCTTTTGAATCCTACTCTTAAAAATAGGATGCAGTTTTTACCCTGTCTTCACCAACAAAATGGACCGAGCTTCCTGGGCGGCACCGTCAGGGGTGCGGGGGGTACGCGCAGGGAGGGGTTAGGGGATGGGGGTCAGTCCAGCCCAGGTCTGCAGACTGCACGCTGACCTCCCCTGCAGCCACAAGGGCGGCCTCAGGGGAAGCCTGGCCCTGAAACCCATTTTTAAGTTTCCTTTTTCCTCCCCATCTGCGAAATCGAGTTTTGAATTGCAAGTGGTCAGATGGCAATAAATATCGTTGGAACCCACAGCACGTAAATGGTTTCTAAATTGTGGCTCATAATTCAACCGGTGCCCGGATCGCCGGCTCTCACTGCCACCAGCTCTCCAGCCTTGCAGCCTGCACAGGTCCCGGGTGCAGCAATAAATCGGCAATAAGGAACGCCCTGCTAACTAAATTTTACTTGTCAGCTTTAAGCTTTCACACTGTGTGTTAAGTTCACACAAATATCACAAAGCGTGTGTGTGTGTGTGTGTGTGTGTGTGTATGTATGTTCATATATATAAATAAACTACTCTGCTGTTATGCAATTCTCTCTGGACACAAAAACCTTTTCTGGTAAGAGCCTCATTTTTCCAGCCTTACAGAGGCTTTGGCAGGTTAAGTCCCCTGTCCTTCCTCCCCAGGATCCCTCCCCCCAAATTTAGGACTTTCCTATGCTTTAGCCCAGGAATCCTCTCCAGTGCAGGTGGAAAAACTCGAATTAGCTCTAAGAAGGAACTTCTCTAGGCGGGTTTCAGTGCCGTAGAGTGACAGCAAGACTGAGTGTGGGGAAGGAGACCTGGTTCCACTCCCTAATTCCAGCTCCTTCTCGGTGCTTCTAGGCACCAAAGTTTAGTTGACAGGTCAGAACAGAAACCCAAACTCTCCAAGCGAGACTCCCTGGGGAGTGTCCATGCAGAGTGCTAGCGCTTAAGGGCCCCAACTGAACCTTGTCTTGGGGACATGAGAGACCCAATGTTGACCTGGGGACTGGCTCAAGGAGAGGGGACAGATTCTGAATCCACTTCTCTGAGGGTAAGTTGGCTGCTCCTGAATCAGGTATTTTGGTTTTGCTTTCATATTTGGTGGTAAAGCCGGGGATTCCCAGATTGTTTGACCCAACAAACGGTGTGTGTGTGTGTGTGTGTGTGTGTGTGCGCGCGCGTGTGTGCACATGGGGGTTTCGGTGGGGGGTGTGGGTAAGGAGCCTAGATTTTTCTCACTCACCAGCGTTGTGACCTTGGGAAAGTGGTCTGACCTCTCTGAGCCTCCGTTTCCTCGGGTGCAAGAGAGGGCAAGAGCAGTCAGACGGAGGGTGGTGACTGTGCGGGCTGGATGTGGGGGGCTCAGCCCCCAGAGGAGGCAGAGAGCCAGTGCCCACAGGATCCAGCTCTGAGCCGGCAAAGGCAGCCATCTCCAGGCCTAGGGGGGAAGGCACCAGTCCCGCCCTGGCCCATCAATCCCTCGGCCAGGAGAAGCGGCCTGCCCGGGCGGTGGGGAGGGAACAAGTCTGCGTTCATTCTGGGTAATGAGAAGTGTCATCAGTAAATGAAGAATCTCCTAATTACCCAGACGTCCCTGGGAGGATTTGTGAGGCTGCAGGCGGTGGCTAAGGCCCTGGAGTCGAGGGGCAGGGAGGGAGAGAGGCAGGCTGGGTTTGTGGGTGAGGGGCTCCGTGTTGCCCAGAGCAGGCACTGACCCTTGTAGATCGGTCCCCAGAATCCCGGGGCAAGGCATCTGCAAACTGGGGAGGGGGCTCCAGGGCAAGGCTGGACGCAGGACCCAGGACTGCTGAGTGTCCTCTGCCTCGAAAAACAAGCTGTCCTTGAGCAACTACCTCTGTCTCTCTGAGCCTCAGTTTCCCTACGTGCCAATGGGAGTAATGATGGCAACTGCCTTGTCAACTCGAGGGGTGGGGCCAAGGCCCAAAGCGACACAGACTGGAAACGCACTTGCCAGACTGCAGAGGACTCAGACAGCAGAGCAGGTGGGGACAGCTGCCCCGGACAGCCCACTCGAGTGACTCAACTCAAACTCAGTCAAGTCACCTCTGCAGTTGCTGCCAGAGCCTTGCTTTACCCAGAAGGGCTTTGGCATCCCCAGGACCATGTCTGAAGCTCCCTGGGAACCTCCTGAGCCCCTGCAGAGCCCAAGTGGGGCTGCCAAGGTCCTATTTTCTGACTGTGGCATTTGATTAGTGTGTCCCCAAAGCGCCTCCGCAGGGAAGGGGGCGGGGAGGGGTGCTGGGGGCCTTCTGCATGGTCTACTTGAAAACACTTAGCTGTGGGCCACTTTGAAACACTGGTATTAAATGATATCTTGTATTAAGATGATCATCAGCATCTGGTCCCCATGTGGTGGGTGAGAAAACTGAAGCACAGAAAGGTCTGTGCTTCGCCTGGGGTCACACAGCAGTGCCTGCGCCTCTGATTCCCCCTTTAAGTGCCCATGGCCTTGCCTCCTAGATCTGCCGTCAGTGTCTCCTCTCTTCTCGCCTACGGGGCTGTCAGAGTAAAGAATGCTCGCTGACATGTCCCTCCCCCGTCTTATGGAGAGGGAAACTGAGGCACAGGGCAGGACTCTCTCAAGCGAGACCTGGGCTGAGATGGGGCACAGCCTTTGCAGTGACTCCTGTCTGCACCTACGCCCTGCAGTGTCCCCATTGGACGCCCTGCCCTGCTCCCCAGCTCCGTCTCTCCCGCTGGGTGGGGTGGTCCAGGAAGACCCAGGGCAGAGAGAGAGAGATGACAAACAACTGCCTGGGAGAGATAATCCACTATTAAAACACGCCTGCTGCTCTAATTACATAGGAGACCAAATTGGGTTTAAATTGGAATTAATGGGATGCCCCCTTATCCGCGCCATCTATCTTGCTCTCACCAGCCCTCTGGACGAGCGAGGTGGAAGAAAGAGGAATCTCATCTTCTCGCCCACTGAACACGCGTCCCTAAGGGCGGCCCGTGCCCAGCCCCCAGCCCCTAATCCCTTTAAACGTTCCAAGGAGCACAGACAATGGACCCCTCCCCTGCATGCCTCACCAGAGGGGAACGGAAGGGGATTAGGTGACTCTGGGAGGCAGCGGGAGGGGGTGACACCCCAAAGGGCCAGGCCTGCAGGAAGCAGGGGGGCCGGGGCAGCTCCGAGATGCCCACTGGAGTGTTTAATGGGCGAGGAGATGACAGGACTGTACACAAAGCAAGATCAGCCTGGGAGGAAGGTGAGGAGGGGGGGCTTTGCCGAGGGGTCCTCAGATCGAAGGCCGTGGAGGAAAGGGAAATGAGGTCTTCCAGCAAGCAAAACAGGGGTCCAGGGCGAACTGTGCTGAGTCTGCAAGAATCTCTTAGCTCCTCGTAACTGAAATAATAACACCCCAACCAGACTCGATCGCTTCCCTCGGCAGTCCCCGCCCCCGCATCAGTATAGAATTTCCTTCTTTAGCTGCGCTGGGCATTCAAGGCCATTGTCCCGTGGTCAGCCAAAGCACTTGCTCGCCTCTGCCCAGTGTTTGGTTTGGGTTTTTGTCTTGACTGCCTTAGCTGTTCGGGTCCTCACGCCATGTGTCCGTTCCCCACTCTCCCAGTTTCGTCTTGCACCTGGCCTGCTTCACTCACGCATGTCACCCACCTGGTTCCACTGGGCACACGAGTTTGCCGTCCTCGCAGGCTCGTGCAAACCACGTGCAGCGGCTGACTCGGCCTCTCCACTGCCCCCCAGACACCATCTCTGCCTCCTCCCCTCCTCACACTTTGCAGTAATGCTTCTCCCCTCTCTCTCTCTCTCACACACACACACACACACACACACACACACACACACACGCACCAGGCCTCACTCACTGGTCCTAGGCCCATTTCTGGGAAGCCATCTCTGACGCTCGACCTCAGGCTCTCCGTACCTCTCAACCCCCATCAGCAACATTCCTTGCTGCTCCTCCTGGGGTCGTCTTGTTTCCCTGGACTGCTGGAATACATTCTGGGAACGATTCACCCTGTGTCCCCCACAAAGCAAAGAGCCCAGGGCGAGGACACACAGCCTAGGCTGCGAGGCTGCCTGGTGTCCAGATACTGAAGGGGCCTCCTGTGTGCAGAGCCGGAGGCAGGGCTCCCAGGGAATGGGCGGGGGGCTGCCTTGGACGATCCTGTGCCCTCGGGCCAGCAGGTTTCTGTCATGAGCCCCACGCTCTGTCCCCTCTTAAACCCATCCCAACTTAGCTCTGCCTGCGTCAGTAGGCCACACTGCTGCCAGTCCGCTTCCTGTGTGTGTTCCTCGAGCCACACATAGACACACACACACACTGAAACGCACTCAGCCTGCATCCCCATCCATCAGGACTAGAATTCTTTCCTCCCCGCAGGTATGCCACAGCCAGAACTCCATTCCCAGCACATGCACCCGGAATGCCCCCAGCTGAAACTCTGAGCCCACAGCTGCACCTTCCACTCATCCCCGTGCACACCAGAACCTTCGCCCCACCTCACGACCTCTCCAGGGCTCTGGGACGCCTTCCCTCTTCTCGCTCCTGGAGCCATGCACCCCACATCTGTAACACTTCCCTCTCCCTCCACGGTAGCCATGTCTGGCTCCTACACCCACCCCGAGATCCTACCTCAACCTCCAACCCATAACACTTGCCATGCTCCCCTTCACACGCATGTGCAACAGGAGCCCGAGCCCCCCAGCCCCCAGCATCTGCCTGCCCCACCCTCGCTGTGGCCCCGCCAGACCCTTGCCCCTCAGGAGCTCCCAGGCTCAGCCCGAGCGAATGAGGCGCACCTCCAGGAGATATTGGCCTTCATTTCCAACTCGGGAGATTTTCTTCTCCTGTGCGTGAAGTAAATATTTGCTTAATTTCCTGATTCTGAGCATGAATCACGGAGCCTTTCAGGCTGGCCGTGGACTGGGCAGATGCTGGAGGTCTCAGCTCCGGATGCCAGCAGAAGGGGAGGTGGAGGGATCAGAGCACTGGTCTAGGACAGGGATTTTCACTCCTGGGCCTTGCGTGCAGGCTTTTCATCCTCCCTGACCAAAGACTCCCGTGTTAAAACAAAGTAACCCTCTTGAATTAAATAATCTATGAGTTCCTCTAGCGAGCAAAATATGGATCCAAGGCCAACTGTGCTGAGTCTACAATAAACTCTTAGCTGCAAGTAACAGAAAGATGAGTAATGTCCCATCTAGACACAGTTGCTATGCCAAGCAAGCGGGGATGGGCTCCTCTTCCCCAGAGAGCAGAGCCCCAGTGGGCTGGGAGGCGATGCTGACGGAGTCCTCAGGCTTCGGGAACCAGGAGGTGATGGGGGTGGGGGGGGGCAGCAGCTCTGTGCTCCTAAGAACTGAGTGACTGTGCCAGCGGGAGGGGGTGGGGCTAAGAGGGGTGCCAGCACGGCTGGCGGGTAGACACAGGCGAGGGTGATCCCTGGGGGACGTCCAGTTGATAGGCCGGACAAAATCTACCAGCCTCGTACGCATCCAGTGAATCCTCCTTGAGCACCTGTCGTTTGTCGTGTCTGGCGTGAAGAGTCTGGGATAGGAAGGCGAGGCTGCCGTGGCTGAGAGAGGAGGACAGAGGAGCTGCGTGGTGTGGGGAGGGGGACCCGTGGGGGCCCAGAGGGTCGGCAAAGGCCCCAGGAAGAGGGGCCACTGGGGCTGGACACGGGAGACCGAGGAGGACTTGGCCAGGCGGAGGGGGGGACGGGAGAGGGGGCTGAACAGGGCCGGCTGGCGAGAGGCCACGTTAAGAGGCTGGGACCTGACACTCGAGGACAGCGGGGAGCCCTCGACTGGAGTGGAGGACGGGTGAGCGGGGCCACGGCAGGCAGAGCGCCCCGTGGAAGCTGCCGCTGTGATTCAGAGCGGAGGGTCTGGCCAAAGGCCACAGGGGTGGGGGGGAGAAGTGAACAAACGCTCTTCTGACCTAGCAGTGGGGACTCGCGGGCGGCGGGAGGAGAATAATACCGGAGTTAAAGATGACTCAGAGGCCTCTAGCGGAGGCAACCGAGTGGAAAGAATTTACTCAGCATTTTGCCAAAGAAAATGAATGAAGTCAGCCATGCTTCAGACTGGCCAGGCACGGACTGACTCTCCCACCCGGATCTCAGCATCTCTCCGGGCACACGGACGCTGTAAACAGTGTGCACGCAGAGCAGGGGCCGCGGCGCTCCCCAGACTTCCCAGAAGGAACATCTTAATCTTTGGAAACATGAGAGAATTGTCAGAAGTACATACACTGGAAAGTGAGAGGTCTGGTTCTATTTCTGCTGCAACAGTTTTAAAATCCCTTCCGTTAAAAATTAAATAATAAACACTGTGAGTCCTAGGAAAGGTTGGAGAGGAGCAAGCAAAGAATAGGAGAAACCACTCACCTTGGAGCAAAGGATGCTTCAGCATCACGGACAGTGACGCACGAAGAAAAGTGGCAAAAAATGTGGTCAGGAAGCATCCTGGCCCTTGAAGATATCTGCGAACCACCTGCAATTGTATGCACATGTAACAGGCTGAGTCACTGGGAATTCAATACTGTAGGTGCTTTAGTATAATTCTGTCCATCCTTTGGAGAGGATGACCTTGACGGTGGGAAGCTCACCACCATGCAGGAGAGGAGAAACTAACCACACGTTCCTGTACCACTCACCTGCCCCTGAGTGAAGGCAAACAAGCTCCTCTGAGGTTCTAGGCTGTGAGCATGGCGCTTGGGACCACCCTGCCCTTTGGGAAGGAAAGAGGGAGTGGGAAGGAATCGCACACGTTGGAACTGAGAAGGGCAGGGCGACCTGGCACCTGAATGTATCGTGGTGGAACAGTGCTTCACCTTCCAGGAAGGGGCAGCCTGTGGACCTGAGCCCACTCCCAGGCAGGAGGAGCCCGGGAGGGTGGGCTTTGTGAGTGGCCGTGATGACTGGTCACTGCATGGCAAGGTGAAGGTCCCTGTGGCCCAGCTGGCAGGGAAGGGATGGAATCTCTGTGGGGCCACCAACTGTGGAATGGATGGTACGCTTCATCAAGGCTGAGCGAGGAGGAATGGTGGAGATGACTCTAAACCCCTGGCAGGCCACGGGGCCCATTCTGCTCTTGCAGGACTCTTGCAAGCCTGGGGCATCTGTTCAGCCCAAAGCTTGGCTGGAAACCTGGAAAGTCACTGATATTAGCTGGTGGGTGCTAAAGCTAAATTTAATTTGGTTTAGAAAGAATAAAGAAAGGTGGCACCGTGTGTACCTTGAACATCAGGGAATAATTGTGACTTCCTTCATTCCTTCTTTCATTTGTTCATTCAATAACTATCTGATACTTACAAGGTGTTCCAGGCCTTGAGGATAACTAGGGAGCAAAAATGGACACAATCTCTGTCCTCCTGGGGTTTATCACGTAACAGGGACAGACATCAGTCAAATAACAACACAAGAACTGCAACCATAACCAGCATCTCAGAGGAGGACAGTTACCCAGAGTTACGCTAGAGGAATGCACGGGGGCTGCTACCTGGCCACGGGTGAGGGACGCAGCCCTGAGAAGAGGAGCTGGAGCTGGGAGGTGAGGAATAGACTGGAGTCACCCAGAGGGAGTGGAGGGAAGAGAGCGCCAGGAAGGAGCTGCTTGTACAAAAGCCCTGGGGAGGGAGGAATCGAGAGGGAGAGGCACTGAGAGGGGGCCAGTGAGGCTGGGGCGGGAGTGGGGTGGGGCAAAGAGGGGCTGGAGAGGCAGGTGGGGACAAGGTTTTCAGACCCTCATCACTCAGAGTTTCGTCATGAACACGAGAATGCTGAGGCATATCGAAAGGTTTTGAGCGGGGTGGGAGAGAGGCCTGACCATCGTCAGATTTGCATCTGGGAGGTTCGCCGTTTTAGCCTGGGCTGCCTCCAACCCCAACGCAGTGCCTGGAGCAAGGACAGTGCGCAGGCAGCTGCACTGGAAGGCGATCCCAGGCATCGAAGATGAGGGATGGGACAATAACAGAGGGAGGAGAAAAGCCAACGCCAGGTGCATCACTGAGCTGTTCCCCACCAGGGCCACCCACTGGGACCTCCTGAAGAGGACGTGGAATGCCCCTTGGGGTTTCCCACACCACACCCAGGGAGAAGTATTTATACACTGGCCTGTCCCTTGCTGGCCAGGGTTGCCCTGTGGGTGCCAGCTCCCCACTGCATGCTCCCAGCCTGCAATGCCATGCAGCCCCTGCCGGTGTCCCACACTGTGGCCTCAGAGAAGTCCTGGCGCCAAAAGCAAAAGTCACACATCGTACCTGAAGGAAGATGTTGTCGATGGAAAAGCACATGGCCATCATGGCCAGGAGGCTGGCCGGTGGGCACTGGCGGCTCCTGGGACGTTCCTTCGGCACAGACTCTATTGCAGGTGAGGGAGGGGTGGCTTGGCCACCGACACAGGTGGTAGCAGTGCAGACAGAAGCGAGTGGGGATATTAGAGAGGAAGACTTGGGCTATATTTTGGAGATTGAGCCAACAGGCCTGGCTGATCGGCCGTCTGTGGAAGGGGGCGAGGGCAAAGTGGAATCAGTACTGGCTTGTGGGTTTGCAGCCTGAGAAACCGGGTGGACGGCAGAAGCCCTGCTCATGGAGTCTTCGAACACAGTGAATGAGTTGAGACACGTGGAAACCAGGAGAAGGGAGGGCTTCGAGGACAGTGGCCGACTGCTGAGGAGGATAGAGCGGCAGGCTGAATAATGCCCCCCCAAAGATATCCACACCCTAATCCCTGGAACCTGTGAACGTTACCTTATATGGCAAAAGAGGACATTGCAGATGTGATCAAATCAAGGATCTTGAGATGGGGGGATTCTTCTGGGTTATCTGGGTGGGCCCTAAACGCAATCACATGAGTCCTCATGACAGGGAGGCAGACAGAAGAGGAGAAGGCAATGTGGCCACCACGGACCATGCACGACACAGCCACAGCCAAGCAACGCCAGTGGCCGCCAGAAGCTAGAAGAGACAGGAACACATTCTCCCCAAGGAATTCCCAAGGGAGCGTGGCCCGCCGCCACCTTCATTCCAGCCCAGTGAAACTGATTTCAGACGTCCGCCTCCAGAACTGCGGGAGGATAAACTTCTGTTGTCTTAAGCCACCACCAGGTTGGTGGGAATTTGTCGCAGCAGCCACAGGGAGCTAACGCAGACCGCTACAGAGGCGTGAAGCCTGGATTTGCTAACGTGGAGGTCACTGGGGAGCCCGCAGGACTGGATGGGGGGAGTGGAGCAAAGGGAAGAACCGGGGATGACACTTGAGTCATCTGTCGTGAGTGAGTGGGTGACGATGCCTCTTACTGAGGTGGGGAACAGGCTTGGGGAGCAGGATCCAGAGCTCTGTTTGGGCCACGTTAGGTTTGAGAGGAACGTGAAGCATCGTCGCTGCTAAGAACCGCACAGCCAGACGAAATCCAATCCCAGCTGCCCCTGCAGGGCCCTGACAAAGCCATGGGGACGCTGCCTACTCGCTGTGCAGGGACTGAAGACAAGAAGAGACGAGCAGGCCTTGTCCAGCGCGTGCCCAGTGAGCACGCACGTGCCCAGAGGATTCTTCCCTGCGCCAGAGTGAGCGCCAGCTCATGTCAGGGGTGTCCCCAGGCATTCCAGAAATAGCAGTGGGTGCCGGGGGTCACACTGAATGCTGGGCAAGTTAACTCCATGCTAGGAGTGCAGGAAAGCATGCCAGAAGAGAGACTGCATGCTGAGGGGATTGACAAAGGAGAAACACTGGCATCAGGGGAGTTGCCTGGCACATGGGGGAACCGGGGGAGCCGAGGAATAAACATGTGGCGGGCCGTATGCCGTTGGACTAGTCAGTCAGCTGGAGCGAGAGGCCGGTCGGCTCCCAGGGCCCAGGGCTTCTGCTTTCGGACCTGCGTCCTCCCTTTTCAGGGGAAGCTGGAATCGCAAAGAGCCTTCCTGTGTTTGGAACCATCTCCACGGACCTGAGTGGGACAGGCCCCGGCTCAGAGGGGATCGGCTGTCCCAGGAACCAACTACTGGGGGTGCCCATCGGTTCAGGAGTCCCTGACGCCCAGGAGTGTGAGGCCCCAGGAATGTGCACTCCAGAGCTCTCCCGGTTTCCAGTCCCGACTCCTCCCCTCCACTTGACACACCCAGGACGACTCCTCACTCGCTCTCACCCACCTTCAGGAGCCAGGAAGGGGAGCAATGTGAAAGGGGTCCGGATGGCTGGAAGACCGTCATCAGGCCCTGCGGACTTGCTGAGCACTGACTGCAGGTGTGGGCCTGAGCTGGGAGCTCGGGAGGTCGGTGCGTGACCTGAGCAGCCACTCAGGGGGCGGGGAGAAGGGGCAGAGAGGGGTGTGGCCATGTGCCAGCAGCCAGCGGCTTCCAAGGTGAGTCCACACCCCCTTTGTCCTTTTCTCTATATGTTAGGCAGGCTAAACAGGAATCCTCCTTGTTCCCATTTTACAGATGAGAACACTAAACTCAGGGAGACTGGCTCTTGTCACCAAGGACAAGCATTCTTCTCTTTACGCCTTGCTGTCTCTGTAGAGGAATCAGACATGATCTCTGGCCTTGATTCCCTTCCCAAACCCCCCAAATTTTGCAAAGTCCTCTACTACTGTGGTTCTCAACCCCCAGGACGTGGCCTGTTAGGAAACAGGCCGTGCACCCCCTCCCCCACACCCGCCATACCCCAGCCCCCCACCCCTGGAGAGTGGAAAAATTGTCTTCCATGAAACTGTTCCCTTGTGCCAAAAAGTTCGGGACCGCTGCTCTACTGGAGTACTTCTCGAACTTTAAGATGCAAATTCTGAGTCAGGAAGTCTGCGGTGAGGCCTGAGGGTCACATTTTCAAGCAGCTCCCAGCTGACGCTGATGCTGCTAACCTGCCACAGCTCTCTGAGCATGGGCTGCGCTCCCTCTCCAGTGCCGTTCAGCCGTCCTGTCTCACCCAGCCGCGGACCTGCTGCTTGGAAGGGAAGTCTGGAGGTGCGCACCACACCTGGGCAGTAATTCAGATTCCCGCCCTGCCCGCCCCACCCACCCTGAAGAGGGTCACAGGGTGTTTCTGAGGTTGCCCTGACACTTGCATGTACCGTACCTCCATTAAGAGCCAATTCTGAAATTGTCTTTAATCCTGATGAAGGGAAAATGATCCTCTGGTTGCAAACAGATTTGGTGTCTAGGGTTTGATCTACCACAACTTCACTCAGTTGTGCTATTCACCGATTCATTCACTCACTCACTAACTTGACATAGGCTCAGTGTCTCCCAGGTGCCTCATCCCCTGGGCTGTGGTGGTTTCCCATCAAGACAATGAGGGGTGAGGCTGGATCAGTGGTCTCCACCCTGGCTGCATGTTGGAATTACCCGGGGAGCTGATTGGCTTTGCCCAGATATAATTTGCACACAGTAAGATTCACCAACTTCTAAGTGTACAGTTTGATAGGTTTTGACAGATATATACAGGCATGTAACCACCACCACCATCGACATATAGAACATCTCCATCACCCCGAGCCACACCTCCTCGCAGTCCCTGTCCTCTCCAACTCCAGCGCCTGATAACCACTGCTCAGCCTTCTGACACCATGGTTTCAACTTTTCTGACATTTCCTATACATGGAATCAAACAAAATGTAGCCTTTTGTGCTTGGTTTATTTAAGTCAACATGACACACTTGAAATTCTCCCATACTGCTATGTGCACAGGTAGCTGATTCCTGTCCATTGCTGACTAATATTCCATCGTACGGGTGCACCACAATTTGTTTACCCACCCACCAGAGCGTGTGCATCTGCGTTTGGCCATTGCAAACAAAACTGTTATAAACATTCAAGCAAATTCTTTGTGTGAACATTCATTTTCATTTCTCTTGGAGAAATACCTAGGAGTGGGATCACTAGGTCGTGTTGGGTATATGTTTAACTTCACAAGTAACTGCCGAGCTATATTTTCAAAGTAGTTGTACCATCCCACACTCCCACGTGCAGTGCATGAGAGTTCCACATCCTTGTCAACATTTGATATTGCCAGATTTTATTATTTTAGCCATTCTAGTGAGTGTGTGGAAATACATCATTGTGATTTAATTTGTACTTCCCTAATGACTAATGAATGATGTTAAGTATCTTTTCGTGTGTTTATTTTCCATTTTTGTATCTTTGCTGAAGAGTCTATTCAAATCTTTTACTCATGTTTTATTGAATTGTTTGTCATCTTATTATTCAGTTGCAAGAATTTATACATCCTGGGTACAAGTCCTTTATAAATATTTTACGAATGTGTTTTCCAGTCTATAGCTTGCCTTTTTATCTTCTTATCATTAAATTTTGAAGAACAGAAGGTATTTTTTTAACTTCAGTGAAGCCCACTTTATTTACATTTTTTTCTTTTATGATTTGTGCTTTTTTAAAAATCAGAGATTTGAGAAATTGGTGATGAATCCAAGGTCACAGTGATATTTTATCCTATATTTTATCACAGAAGTTTAGAGACTTAGCTCCCATATTCTGGTCTGTGATCCAGTTTGACTTGATTTAGTGTGTGCATTGTCAGGCAAGGGTTGAGATTCACTGTGTGCCTATGAACATCCAATTGCTTTAGTAAAATTGGTTGAAAAAATTATTCTCTCCCCATTGGAGTACCTTGATGCCTTTGTCAAAAATCAGTTGACCATCTATGCTTAGGTCTGTTTCTGGACTCCCTGTTCTCTTGCACTGAGCTGACTAGCTATGATTGCGCCAGTGCCACACTGTCTTGCTTACTGTAGCTTCATAGCTAAGTTTTGAAATTTGGTATAGTAAGATCTCAGAGTAATCTGGGTATGGCTAAGATCGCCAAATTTGTTTTCTTTCTCAAAACCGTTTGTGCTATTCTGGATTCTTTGCATTTCCATGTGAATTTTAGTGCGGGTTTGTCAATTTCTCCAAATATCCTGGGGATATTTTGATAGCAAATGTGTTTAATCCTGAGTCTTCTGTTTTGTTAACATAGACTGTGTATTTAGATGGATACACATCATTTTTTAATTTCTCTGAGCAATAATTTATAGTTTTAATGTACAGGAATTGCACATATTTTATTAAATTGATTCCCAAGTATTTCATATTTGTCATGCTCTTGTAAATGGTATTTTTAAATTTGAATTTCCAATTATTCATTTCTGGTATGTGGAAATACAATTGATTTTTGTATATTCACCTTGAATCTTGTTGCTGTGCTAACCTTACTAATCAATCCTACTAGCTTTTTTTTTTGGTAAGTCCCTTAGGATTTTCTACATAGACAGATGATCATATAATCTGCAAAAAAGGATAGTTTTAATTTTTTTATTTCTAATCTGTAAGCCTTGTATTTTATTTTATTTTTTGGCCTGCTTGCACTAACTAGGGCCTCTCTTGTACTGTTCAACAGAAATGATGAGAGCAGAAATCCCAGCCTTGTTTCTAGTCTTAGGGGGAAACAGTCTTTCACCATTAAGTGTGAAATTAGCCGTCAGTTCATTCGGATGCTCTTTCTCATGTAGAAGTTCCTTATATTCCTGGTTTTCTGGGGTTGCTTTTGGTTTTTGTTTTGGTTTTTTGGATTTTTGGATTTTTTAATCATGAATGAGTGTTCAATTTTCTCTAATGCCTTTTCTATATTTATTAAGGTGATCATGATTTTTTTTCTTTTTCAGTCTATTAAGCTGGTAAAATACATTGATTTTTGAATGTTAAAACAACCTTGCATTCTTGAGATAAACTCCACTTAGTCATGGTATATTAATTTTTTCATATATTGTCAGATTCAGTTCACTAATATTTTGTTAAGATATTTTGCTTTTTGTTGATGTGGGATATTGGACTTTAGTTTTCCTTTCTTATAAGGTCTATTCCCTTCTCTTCTGTTTTCTGAAAGAGTTTCTGTAGAATTGGTATTATTTTGTCTCTAAATGTTTGATATAATTAACCAGTTAAGCCATCTGGGGCCTGGCATTTTCTTTATGGAAATGTTTTTAACTACAGAATCAATTAAAAAAAAACATAGATGTGGGCTCTAAAATCAGGAACAAGACAAGCATGTCTGCATTCACCACTTCTTTTCAACACTGTACGGGAGATTCTAACCAGAGAAACTAAGCAAGAAAAATAAGTAAAAGGCATCCATATTGGAAAAGAAGATGTAAAACTATCTATATATGGAGATGACATGGTCTTCTATATAAAAAACCCTAAAAAATACACACATGTGCACACATGCATGCACGCACACACACACACACACACACACACAAAATACTTGAGCTATTGAATGACTTTAGGAAAAATGTAGGATACAAGATCCATGCACACAAATCAATTGTATTTCTGTATACTAGCAATGAATTATCATAAAATGAAATTAAGGAAACAATTCCATTTATAATAGCATCAAAAAGAATAAAGTACTTAGGATTAAGTTTAACCAAGAAGTGAAAGACTTGTATGCTAAAAATGACAAAACACTGTTGAAGGAAATTACAGAAGACCTAAATAAATGGAAAGACATACCATGTTTATGGATTGGGATACTTAATATTGTTAAAGCAGCAGTACACCCCATTAATCTATAGATTCAAGGCAATTCCTATGAAAATCCAAGCTGCCTTATTTTGCAGAAATGGACAAGCTGATCTTAAAATTCATACGGAAATGCAAGGGACTCAAAATGCTCAAAACAAAGTAGATAAAGAAGAACAAAGTTGGAGGACCCAGACTTTCTGATTTCAAAGCTTATTACATCTGGGTGCAGTGACTCACTCTTTAATCCGAGCGCCTAGGGAGGCTGACATGGGAGGACCATTTGAGGACAGGAGTTCAAGACCAGACTGGGCAACATAGCAAAACCTTGTCTCAGAAAAATTTTTTTAAAAATTAGCTATCCGTGGTGGTGCATGCCTGTAGTCCCAGCTACTTGGGAGGCTGAGCTGGGAGGATTGCTAGAGCCCAGGCATTTGAGGTTACAGTGACCTATGATCGTTTCACTACACTCTAGCCTGGGCGACAGAGCAAGACCTTGTCTTTAAAAGGAAAACAAACAAACAAAAAAACCCCACTTATTACAAAGCTACAGCAACCAAGACAGTGTGGTACTGGCATAACGACAGAAATATAGATCAATGAAATATAACTGAGAGTCCAGAAATAAAACTGTACATGCATTATCAATTGATTTTCAACATGGATACCCACATACAAAATAATGGATGGGCCCCATCTCATGCTATACACAAAAATTAACTCAAAATGCATCAAAGACCCAAAATTAAGGGTGAAAACTATTAGAAGAAATATAGGTGTGAATCTTCTTGATCTTGGATTAGGCAGTGAATGGTTTCTTGGATATAACACCAAAAGCATAAACGACCAAAGAAAAAGTAGATAAATTAGACTTCATCAAAATGATAAACTTACGTGCATCAAAAGACACTATCCAGGAAGTGAAAAGACAACCCACAGAATGGAAAGAAGTATTTACAAATCATGTATCTGATAAGGGCCTAGTATATCCAAAATATATAAAGAATTATTGCAACTCGGCAACAGAAAGACAACCTAATTGTTTTAATGGGCAAAGGATTTAAATAGACATTTCTCCAAAGATAGATAAATGGCCAATAATTATATGAAAAGATCCTCAGCATCATTAGTCATTAGGGAAATGCAAATCAAAACCCTAATGAGATACCACTTCACACCCACTAGAATGGCTATAAAACACACACACACACACAAACAGAAATAAAAGAAGACGTGGAAAAATTGGAACCCTCTTTCATTGCTGGTGAGAATGTAAACTGGTGCTGCTGCTTTGGAAAACAGTTTGGCAGTTTCTCAAAAGCTAAACATGGGTTACTATAGGAACCAGAAATTTCACTCCAAGGTATAGAAACAAGAGAAGTGAAAACACTTGTTTATGTTAAAAATTATTAAGGAATGTTCATAGCAGCGTTACTCATAATAGCTAAAAAGTGGAAACAACCTAAATGTTCATCAAATGATAAATGAATAAGCAAATGTAGTATGTTCACACAGTGGAATATTATTTAGCCATAAACAAGAAGGAAGTACTGGCGCATGCAACAACATGGCTGAGTCTTGAAAAATCATGCTACATGAAAGAAGCCAGACACAAAAGGTCATATGTTGTGTGATTCCATTTATACAGAATGTGCATAATTTCCACAGAGACAGAAAGTAGGTTAGTGGTGTCAGGGGCTGTGGTGGGGAGAAAAGAATGAGGAGTAACTGCTAATGGGTAGGAGGTTTCTTTCTAGGGTGATGCAACGTTGGAACTAGGTAGAGGTGATGGTTGCACAACCTTGTGAATATGCTAAAAGCCATTGAAATGTGCACTTTAAGCTGGTGAATTTTGTGTTACATGAAATTTTATGTCATATGAATTGTTTCTCAATAAAAATAGATGAAGGGCTATTAAGAAGTTTATTTCTTTTAAAGTAAGCTTTGATAGTTTGTGCCTTTCAAGCATTTTGTCTGTTTCATCTAAGTTGTCAAATTTATTGGGCAAAGGTTATTTATAATATTCCTGTATTATCTTATTAATATCCATAGAACCTATCGTGATAGTGCCTTTTCTTTCTTAATTTTGGTAATTTGTGTATTCTCTCTCTCTTAGTTTTCCCTCATTAGTATAGCTTGGGGTCTGTCAATTTTGCTGACATTTTCGAAGAACCAGCTTTTGGTTTTATTAAGCTAGTGAAAATCTCTCTCTCTCTCTCTCTCTCTCTCTCTCTCTCTCTCTCTCTCTCTCTCTCTCCACCCCTCCACCCTTACTATCCTTACTATTTTTTAAAATTTCTTCTCTTATTATTTCCCTCCTGTTTACTTTTGATTTAATTTGCTTTTCTTATTCTAGATTCATGAGGTAAACATTACATAATTGATTTAAGAAGTTTTTCTTTTTCCAATACAATCATTTAATGCTATAAATTTCCTTCTAAGCACTGCTTGAGATGCACCCCACAAATTTTCATGTGCTTTGTTTTCATTTCCTTCCAGTGCAAAATGTCTTCTGATTTCCCTTGTGATTTCTTCTTTGACCCATCATTTATTTAGGAGTATGTCATTTAATTACCAAATATTTGGGGATTTTCCAGATATATTTCTGTTATCGATGTCAAATTCATTTCTGTCGTGTCCAGAGAATACGCTTTGTATGATTTCGGTCTTCTTGGTTTTGTTTTACGGTCCAGAATACACTTGCTCTATCTTGGTAAATGTTCCCCGAGCACTTCAAAAGAATGTGCGTTCTGCTGCTGATGGGTAGAGTGTTCTATAACCGTCAATTAGGTCAAGTTGATTGATAGGGTTGTTAAGTTCTTCTCTATCCTCACTGATTTTTTTGTGCACTTGTTTTATCAATTACTGAAAGAGAAATGTTGAAATTTCCAATTATCAATGTAGATTTGTCTATATTTTTTAGTTCTATCAGTTTTTGCTCCATATATTTTCAAACTCTAATGTTCATTGCATATGCATTTAAGATTGTAGTGTCCTTTTGATTAATTGACCCATTAATCATCATGAAATGTCTCCCTTTATCCCTGGTAATATTCGCTGTTCTGACACCCACTGTGTATGATATAACCACACTAGCATCCTTTGGATTAAAGTTTGCATTATGTATCTTTGTCCATCTTTTTGCTTTTAACCTGTCTGTGTCCTCACACGTAAAATAGGCTTCGTATAAATAACATATAGTTGAGTCTTGCCTTCTTATCCTATCTTAAAATTTCTTTGAATTGGAGTGTTTAGATTATTATAAATTTTATATAATTATTGACTCACTAGTTCAAACCTACCATTCTGCTTAATTTTTAAAAATGTTTCCTGTATAGATTTTTGCTGTCATTTCCCTTATTAGCTTTGCTTTTTTGTTTTATTTTTTTTTAGTTTGCTCTAGGGTTTACATTATATATATTTAACTTATCACAGTCTACCTCCAAGTAATATTGTACCACTTCGCTTGCACTGTGGGCATCTTACAACTGCATTTCCATTTCTCCCCTCCCATCCTTTGTTGTTGTTGATACATGTTACTTCTATATCTCTTTTAAGCCCCAAGTATATGATTATTATTTTATCTTGAAATAGCCAATTACAGGCCCAAGAAAGAGTAACAGGGACCAGATTTATCCTTCTGTCCAACAGAATGAATTTTTAAAAGCACACACATGATATAGAAAGCAACACTTTTAAAGCCATTGGGCATCAGCCAATGAAGGGAAACAATCTCTGGGAAACAGGAAACAAACCATGTAAGCCCTACAACTGTGGCAACTCCCTGCCTTCAAAGAGATGTCAGGCCTTGGCACAGGGAGGGGGACTCCAGGGAGAGTCTAATGGACTCCCCGAGTTTCGGAGACAAAGCTAAGCATCTGGGGACATGAAGGTGGCTAGAATTCCCAAGACAGAGTACTAAATAGAAAAATGTTGCACAGACAGAGAACCCCGGAGGTCTGCATAGAGCCCCTCAGTAGAGCACAGATCAGTGTATGCATATGAGAAAACTACCCAAGGCTGGGGGAAAAACAGCATGAAGAGATTAGAGAACAGTGCCCAAAGCTCACACGGTGCCAGAGATAGTGCCTCTCCCTATACATCAGACTGGAAAAACAAATAATTCGGGGGTTATTGGATAGAATACGCAAGAAGGTCTTGCCTCGGTAGTGAAAAATAATTAACCCTGGAATGAGCACTGCTCAAGATCTGCTAATATCATGAAATCAAGATTCAAAAGGATCAAACTCTTTCCAAGTAATTAGCTGCATCATCCCAGGGGGAAACAAAACCAAAACTATTTACAGGAGTATAAAAATCCAGGACTCAATAAGGTAAAATTCACAATGTCTGGCACTCAAAGATTTCCAGGCATTCACAGAAGCAGAAAAATACAATCCATACTGAGAAAAGTAACCAGTCAACTGAAATAAACCCAGAACTGACAATAGATGTTAGAATTGGCAAATAAGGACATTAAAACAGTTATTATAACTGTATTCCATATGTTCAAAAAGCTAAGTAGAGGCCGGGCGCAGGGGATCACGCCTGTAATCCTAGCACTCTGGGAGGCCGAGGCGGGTGGATCGCTCAAGGTCAGGAGTTTGAGACCAGCCTGAGAAAGAGTGAAACCCCGTCTCTACTAAAAAAAATAGAAAGAAATAATCTGGGCAACTAAAAATATATAGAGAAAAAATTAGCCGGGCATGGTGGCGCATGCCTGTAGTCCCAGCTGCTCAGGAGGCTGAAGCAGAAGGATTGCTTGAGCCCAGGAATTTGAGGTTGCTGTGAGCTAGGCTGATGCCACGGCACTCACTCTAGCCTAGACAACAAAGCAAGACTCTGTCTCAAAAAAAAAAAAAAAAAAGCTAAGCAGAGACATGAATGATAGTTTTTTTAAAAAACCAAACTGAACATCAAGAGTTGAAAACTACATTGTCTGAGATGAAAAATCTCAGTGTCTGCAATGGAACTAATGACAGATTAGACATGGCAGGAGAAAATATTAGTGAATTTGAAGGCACAGCTAGAGAAATTATTCAAAATGAAACAAACAGAGGAAAACAAAAATTTTTTTAAATGATGAAAGCGTCTTTGAACTGTATGACTTCAGGTGGCCTAATGTATAAGTAACTGGATTCCCCAAAAGAGAAAAGAGGTGGGGATTTGAAAGAACAGAAAAAATATCTGAAGAAATAATAGCAAAAATTTTTCAAATTTGATGAGAGCGATAACCCACAAATTCAAGAAGTTCAATGAATTCCAAGCACAGGAAATATGAAGAAAATGAAGCCAAGACATATAATAATCAAATGGCTAAAGACCAGTAATAAAGAAAAAAATCTTAAATGTAGCCAGAGGAAAAAAAATACTATATACAGAGGGGAAAAAGATAAATTTAATATTGCAGTTTTCTCCTCAGAATAATGAAAGAAAAAAACTGTGGAATATGACTTTTAAATTGCTAAAAAAAAGTTATCAACCTACAATTTTACGCCCAGTGACAATATCTTTGAAAAATGAAAAAAGTAAAAGAAAAGAAAAGAAGACATTCACAGACACACAAAAGCTGAAAAACGTATCACCAGCAGAGTTGCACTCCGAGAAATATCAAAGAACATTCTTCAGGCAGAAGGAACAAGACACCAGATGAAAATATGGATCTATACAAAGGAATAAAGAACACTGGAAATGGTAATCACATGAGGAAAAGTGCTATAAAAGTTTTATTTTCTAAATATCTTTAAAACATAATTCACTATTCAAACAAAGAAATAATAGTATATTTGGTAAAATGTATGACAACAATAACATAAATCCTGGAAGGGAGAAATTGTAATCTGCTCTTGTAAGATTCTTATAATATAAATATGGTGCTATAATATTACTTGAAGGTAGACTGTGATAAGTTAAAGAAATAACTAAAATACCCTAAAGAAAACACTAAAATAATAAAATAAAGTTATAGCTTATAAACCAGCCAAACACAAAAGGGACTCATAAAAAATAGGTAATAAATCCAAAGAAGGCAGAAAAAAAGAAAATAAAGAACAGATGGGACAATTCAAAAATAAATAGCAAAATGATAGATTTAAATGTAACCTTATCCATAATTACATTAATGTATATGGGCTAAATACCCCCCAAAAAAGGCACAGATCATTACATTGCATAAAAAAGGCAAAACCCAATTATATGCCTCCTACAAGAAATGTACTTTAACTATAAAAACACAATTGGGTTAAAAGTAAAAGAATGGAAAAAGATATTCCATGGTAACACTAACCAAAAGAAAGCTAGAGTGACTATTTTCATATCTGACAAAGAAGATTTCAGAATCCAGAATATTTCCTGGGATAAAGTCATTTAAGTTGAGAAAAGGATTGATTAGGAGTATATAATAATACTAAACATTATGACTTTGATAACAGCTTCAAAATACATGAAGCAAAAACTGATAGAACTGGAAGGAGAAATAGATAAATTCACAATTATAGTTGAATGGGCAATATCCTTTCTCAATAATAAATAGGACAAGTAGGCAGGAAATCATCAAAGATAAAAGGGACATTAACAATCATATCAACCAAATTGACCTAAATGACACCAACAAAAAATAGCAGAATAGCAATTCTTTTCAAGCATACAGAGAACATTTACCAAGATCAACCATATTCTAGGTTATTAAAAAAGTCGCAATTAATTTAAAATGTTTCAAGTCATACAAACATGTTCCTTGATCACAATAAAATTAAATTATAAATCAATAACAAAAAGATATATGGAAAATTCCCAGATATTTGGAAACTAATACATATCTAAATAACCTTTGGGTTATTTGAAGAAATCAAAAGGGAATTTGATGAATGAAAATGAGATGACTTTCCTTACCTTTCAGAGCAGACAAATTAATAAAACGATAACATCCAGTATTGGCGATGATACGAGAACACGGGTACTCTCCTGTACTGTTGGAAGGAATGTAAAACTGTGCAATCTTCTAGGAGTAATGTTGTGGTATGAATCAAACTTTAAAAGCTCTTGCCCCATGATCCAGCACTTTTACTCTCAGGAATCTATCTTCTAGTGTGGTTACAGAAAGTAATAGTACATAGAAGTTCGTAGCTGTGCTATCATAGTAAAAAATAGAAAACATTAATACTGTCCATCAGAAGGTGAATAACTGTGGCACATACAGGGGGTCAGAATGCTTATTCTAATATCCCAAAGAAAATCACCCAAAAAAAAAAAAAAAAAACCCCTTACATTTTTTAGCCTTTGTTTCTGCTAGTTTTATTTCTCCAGGCTCTGGACATCTTGCCCTGTGTGTACTCTTTTCCGTGGAGGACTCGTTATCTTTTAACTTCTATTCGTACTGGGTATTTCCTTGCTCGTAATGCTTGGGGCAGAAGGAGGAAGTTGGCCTCTGGCTAAAGCTTCAGTCTATGCCTTAAACTAAAGCACTTGAATGTCTCTTATCTCCCTGCCACCGGTGGGAAAGGAGGCCCCAGCACAAACGCTGCTTTGCCTTCACACAGGATTGCCTCTGGGGCAGCCTGCAGCCCCCAGCAGTACTGAGAGGTCTGGGTTTATCACGGTGCCTGGCATGTAAGATACGTTCTTTGTGTGCGAGCTATTCGTTTGCTGTGGTACTATCTCCTAAGCAACAACTGAGAAGCCTGTCACAGGTAGAGAGCCCGAAGGCCTTCTTTCCACTGCCTTCTGTTTCCCTGGCATAAAAATCACCTGGGAGCCTGGCAGACACTACCTCAGCCAGGTGATCAAGGCCAGCACCAACAGGCATAAGTCACGTGACAGTACAGACCTGTGTTCGTTTCCTAGGGCTGCCGTAACGTGTACCAAAGACTGGGAGGCTTAAAACGACAGAAGTGTATCATTTCACAGTTCTGGATGCTAGAAGTTTGAAATCAAGGTGTCAACAGGGCCCTGCTCTCTCTGACAGCTCTAGAGGAGGATCTTTCTTTTGATGCTTCTAGCTTTTGGTGTGTGCCAATAATTTGCGGTGTTCCCTGCAGATGCGTCACTCAGATCACACGGCTGTCTTCTCGCTGCGTATGTTTCTGCGTCCAAAGTTCCCCTTTGTAGAGGACACAGTCATATTGGATTAGAGCCCAGTGACGTGAACTTTAATGATCTCACTTTAACTTGATTATCTCTGTAGAGACCCTATTTCCAAATGAAGTCACATTCTGAATGACTGTGGGTTGGAACTTCAACATATCTCTTTGGGGAGGACACATTTCAACCCATAACAACACCTTTGATAAGCCGTGATGAAAATAGTCCTTTACTTTTGTGTTCTTTTGCCCAATAATCCATAACCCCTGTATAATCATGAGAAAAACACCAGACAGATTCTGATAGAGTGGAATAGAGGGGCATCCTACAAAATAACTGACCAAACTCCTCAACACTGATAACAAGGGAAGTCTGAAAAGCTGTCACAGCCAAGAGAAGCCTAAGGAGACATGATGCTAAATGTCATGTGGTATTCTGGATGGGATCCTGGAACAGAAAGCGACACTAGTAAAAACCAAGAAAATCTAAATGAGCCGGGGACTTAGTCAGTAATAACGTATCAATATTGTTCGTTAATTGTAACAAATGTTGTAATGTAAGATGTTAATAATAGGGAAAATTAGCCAGGCAGGATGTTACATGCCTGTAGTCCCAGCTACTCAGGAGGCTGAGGCCGGAGGATCGCTTGAGCCCGGGAGTTTGAGGTTGCTGTGAGCTAGGCTGACGCCACGGCACTCCAGCCAGGGCAACAGAGTGAGACTCTGTCTCAAAAAAAAAAAAAAAAAGACAAACAGACTTAATATATTTGACTTGTTTTATCTCCTCTCATTGGAAAACAGGGATTTTTGTTTTCTTCCCTGCTGACTTCTCAGAGTCTACAACAGTGCTTTGCACATAGAAAGCACTCACTATATATTGGTTGAATAAAGGAAT
>CAUYSK010101037.1:0-38535 GCA_963575035.1 Avahi laniger
ATTACATGCAATCGAAAAACGAAGGGTGCAATAGAAAACCCTAGCGAGCTCCTGATGCAACTCTGCCCTGGTTACACGTGCTTCCCTTCCCCCACCGCCTGCTGGTGGGAGCGCTGCGTTTTTTCCGCCTGTAGGGTCACACTGTGGTTGATTGATTCTTCTTTCGCCTAGCTCAGTCATTCAGATTTGGAAAGTAAATAACAAGTTGACTTCAATACCGAACGCTGCGTTACAGACCTGGCCCTCGGCTACCGCACACTCTCGAGTAGCCGCGCAGCAAAACTGTCCCCGTGGCCTGCCAGCCCAGCTCGTCCTTAGCAGTTGGAAATTCCAAACTGAACTTGGTTAAAAGGTCTCTTTGTATGTTTGGATTACCTGACAGATGCCAGTCATTTAAAGTGTGGGAAAGTGGTGAAAGCCTCACTGTCAAACTGGAGCCCAGTGTGGCCGACCAACAGTGCAAGAAAAGGTAAGGATCCATCTTGCCTGCTTGATATTTCCCCATAATCGTCACCAGTCTCCTTGCTGTTAAGAAATCAGGCCCTTTAAACACAGACTCACAGGCCCCCAAGGGACATTTCGAGACCTAAGATATGAAAAGAGACCGCCTACATTTATTATGAAATCACCAAAATTCTTCATTCAAAACACTAGATTCTGGTAGGTAAGTGGTAGGTTAAACTCTTATTTACTGTTTTGGTGATTTTTCAAATGTACAGTGCTGTAATGGAGAAAAAATTGAAGAAATAAAGTAGAGCTGGAAGGAGTAGGTACATTCTGAGAAAACTAAATGCTGACAGGGAGGAACAATGATTTCCACTCACTGCATTTTATGTTATTATTTTCAGCTACTGATGAGGGAGGGGGAAAACAAGAATCTGCTGCAACAAATGCCATTAGCATTCCCCATGAACAGTACCCAAAATTTTCATTAAAAGGCAGTCAGATCGCACACAAATAGCCTCCGCTAATCTTTGACAAAGGAGCAAAGGCAATTCATCCTTTTTAACAAACGGTGCTGGAACAACTGAGTATCCACATGTCAAGGAAAAAAAATCTTGACACAGACTGTATACCTTTTACAAAAACAAAAGTTAACTTAATATAGGCCATAGATCTAACTATAAAAAGCAAGACTATAAAACTCTCAGAAGATAGCATAGGAGAAAATCCAAATGCCCTTGGTTTGGTAATGACTGTTGAGATCCAACACCAAAAACATGATGCATGAAAGTGTTACGGCAAGTGTCAGTGACCAGTCTCAGGGGAATAACCGAGCGGCACGCAGAGAGTTGGAGAGTCAGAGAGTTTTATTGCCGGCGGCCCAGATTGAGGTCAAGCCTCCCAGAATCTGAGCACCTTTTCCGGGTTTTTGTTTTTTCTGGGGAGTTACTTTTAACAAATCACACACAGGTACAAATGATTAACCAATTAGCAGAAAGACTTAAAAGTTATCCAATAAACACTAATTCTTATAGGCTTATAACAAACATCATAATCATGACAGGCTTGCAGTTTTGTTCAGCTTTGCTCAACTGCTCTGTGGTTTTTTAGCTTGCAAGGCTGACAGGTGTCCGTGTCTATGTGGTTTTAAGCAGAATCAGCACAGAAATTTCCCTAACAAAAGGGAAATAAAAATTATGAATAGTCAGGCATAATGTTTAAGAAATAAAGAAGTATTTAGCAATTACAACTTATCAAAAAGATATACATACATAGTGTACTACTGTCACGTGAATAAACAGAGATCAATGAAATGGTAGAGAAAGTCCAGAACAGATCTGTTATGGAAAGTTAGTGTATGAAAACAATGTTATTTTGAATCAGCAGAAAAACATAAATTGTTTAAAATTTATTGTTTAGACAACTGGGTAGCTATCTGAAAAAGTTTCAAAATCAGATTGTTTAACTATACCTCATGCAAAAGATTTAAATTAGTAATAGAAACAAAATCATAAATATTCCAAAAATTAGATTAAAAAGTACTTAAAGTGGACAAAAATGTCTGAAATAAATTCTAAAAGATGTAAAAGAAAAAAGTGTAAATAAGACCACACATAAACCAAAACAGAAAATTCTGCATAAAAAGTGTTAATGTCAAACGAAAAACTGAGAAAAGATCACATGAACACTTCCACATAGTGATGTTTCATTATAGATCTAATTACTTTAATTTCAAATATATAAGATGAGGATCAATATCCGTTTAAAAAAATATGGGCAAAGAAAATACAAGATAGAACACAGAAAAAGGCAAGTGTTTTTTTAACATGTAAAATACAATATTTAACCTCAGTCATGAGAAAAAGACAAGTGTTTTTTTAACATGTAAAATACAATATTTAACCTCAGTCATGAGAAAATCATAAGATTTAATTTTTATGATCATGTTGGTTATATTAAAATGTTGGGTATCAATGGCAGTGAGAGCGTGCAGAAACATTCTGGTAGATGGGGTTGTAAATTGTAAAAATCACTCTAGAAGACAAATCAAAATTCTAAATGTCTGTAACTTCAGTCTGAACAGTATTTCAAAAATGTAGCCTACAGATATCCATGGATGTAAGAAGTTGCTTAAGTACAAGACAATTCATTGCAGCATTATTTGAATGGAGAAACAAAATCAAATACATGTTCTTCAATTGACAGCTAGTTAAATAAAGTATGGCACACACGTGTGATGTAATATGATGAAGATTTAAAAAATGGTGGAAATTTTATTGTTTAGATAAGAAAAAAATCTCTTAAGGGTTTTTCTCAAGTAAAATAAGCAAACGACAGATAGAGAGTAACAATGCGTAAAACACATACAAGCATGTATTTGCTTGTCAGTTATTGGAAAATAGTACTTTTCAGTGTATTAATTTTATATATTATGAATATCAGCCTTGTACATATATCACAGTTACCTGTTAAAATATTTAAAAAGAAGCAATTTTGGCCTTTTGATCTCTATTGTATTTTTGTTTTCTATTCAATTAATTAATGTTTCATTTTTCATTTTATACTTTCCTGTATGTTCTTTCACTTTACTACTTTCTGTTTTTATGTTCATGAATTTACCAATTTATTTGATTATTCTTTCTTTTTGATCTTTTTTTTTCCCTCTTTTGGATTCAGTTGTCTTTTTCCTTAGGCACTTCCTTTAGAAGTTACCTCAATGAGAGGCTGAAAAGGAGTTACAGAGTTTACATTATTTTAAAAATTTCTGAAGACAGCAGATACTTGGCTTGTGTATATTTCTCCATTCGGTCAGCCTATGTCTCTTTAGTGGGCAGTTCAAGCCATTCACATTTATTGAAAGAATTGATAAGTGGGACAAATTTCTGTTCATAATGTTGAGTTGAACTTTGTTGCTTTGTTTTCTCTCTTGAGCTATTGTGGCATCTGGCCTTTAACCTTTAGCTTTTGGGCGATTTTACATTCGTGAGTGTTTATTGTGCTGATCGGTATGTAACACTGTTTTGAGTACTTCCTGGAGTGTAGGTCTTGTCTTGGTGAATTCCCTCAGTCTTTGCTTGTCTAAGAAGTTCTTTATTTCCCCTTCCTTTGTGAAACTCAGTTTTGCAGGGTACAAGATTCCAGGCTGGGCATTATTCTGTTTGAGAAGAGTGAGAATGGGGCCCCAGTCTCTTCTTGTTTGTAAGGTCTCATTGAGAAGTCTGACATTATTCTGATGGGTTTTCCTTTGTAGGTTACCTGCTTCTTTCACCTTGCAGCTCTTGGGAGGGCCTCTTTGGTGGTTATTTTGCTCAGTCTGATGACTGTTTGTCATGGTGTCTTCCTGTTTGTGATGAATCTCCCAGGAGTCCTTAGAGCTTCTTGTACCTGGAAATCTAGATTTTTAGCAAGGCCTGGGAAATTTCCCTCTATTGTATCCTCAAATAGCTTATTCAACCCTTGTGTATTTTCTCTTTACCCTCAGGGATGTCTATGATTCTCACGTTAGGCTCTTCACATAATCCCACATGTCTTGTAGGCTTTGCTCTTTTTTCTTATTTCTCTGCTCTATCTCTGTGACTGACTTTTTTAATTGAAAGGTGTTATCTTCAATCCCTGAGATTCTTTCTTCTGTTTGATCTACTCTGTCCTTGAGGCTTTCCACTGTGTTTTGTGATTCCTTGAATAATCTTAGTCTTAACACATTTTCCCCATATTCAATACATCTTTTATACTATTGTCTGTATTTTAGAGAATTTTTGATTCCACAATTTCATCTATATATTTTCTTCTGACCTGTATTCTACCCTCAGCTATATAGCTGACCTTCAGCCATGTCTAATTTGTTTCTGATCATTGTTTAATCTGATATGAAGTCAATCTTTGAGTATGTGATCTAAGTTATTATAATATCCTGTGGGTATATATCTTCGGTCTTTTGACTTTGTTGCCTTTCCATAATTATTTCTTTACTGTTTCTGAAAGCTATATATGATATACAAATATTTTAGAAATGGTTTGAGGCCTAGCATGTGACTATGTTCTTCCAGAGAGAATTTGCTTTTTCTTATGGAAGGTGGCTACAGACATGAGAAAATCAGTATCAATTTAATTTTAGAGATTTACAGTTGTGCTTCATTCTTTGTGTGGTATATACTTTATCTTTAATTTTGGGGTGCAGCTTTTCTGGATCCAAAAAATAAGCTTAGAGAATTTACCAGTACCCTTCACTCCATATCCTTGCCTCTCCCTGACTCCACCAGGTCTCCATGAGACTGTCTTAGTCAGTTTGGGCTGCTACAACAAAGTATCATAGCGAGGTGACTTAAACAAAAGAAGTTAATTTCTTACCATTCTGCAGGCTGAAAATCTGAGATCAGGGTGCTAACATGGATGAACTCTGGTGAGGGACCACTTCCGAGTTGCCCACAACTGGCTTCTCCTTATATCCTCACATGGTAAAGAGGGCAAGGGAGCTCCGAGGGGTCTCTTGTAAGGACACTAATCCCACCATGAGGGCTGACCTAATAAGCTCCCAAAGGCATCACCTCCAAATACCATCATGGTGGGAGTTATGATTTCAACATGTGAATTTTTACGGGATACAAACATTCAGTCCAAAACGGACACTATGAAAAAGTCTGCTTGGCTTTCTTAGTATTTTAGCAGCTTTTTCTGAAATTCTAACATTGCTGTTAGTGGAAAACAGACTTTAAAAGTCAGTTTCATTTTCAGATTTACTCCTTTTTCTGTGCTGTGGTCTCATAAATCTTCTCTTGATTTTCTTTCTAATTCCTTCGAGCATGTTTAAAAATAGTATTTCTCAGTGTTTCTTGTTTGTTCACACTGTCAGTGTTTGTCTAAATTACCTGTGATACAAGTACAAGTTGTATTTGTAAAATTCATGGTGGTATGCGTTAAAACCTTCAGATTTTACTTTGTGTGTTACGTTTTTAAAAGTGACATAATATTTGCATTTAGTGTGTAGATATTTATAATTTATCAAATTACCCTTTGTAGTTCTTTCTGGGTTTTTGTTAGTTTGTTTTTGTTTTTTTTTTAAAAAAAGAGTCTTGCTCCATTGTCCAGGATGGAGTACAGTGGCATGATCATAGCTCACTGCAGCCTTGAACTCCTGGTCTCGAGAGATTCTCCTGCCTCAGCTTCCGAATTAGCTAGGATTACAGGTGCGTGCCACCATGCCTGGCTACTTTTTTATATTTTGTAGAGATGAAATTTCATTGTGTTGTCCAGGTTAGTCTAAAACCCTTGGCCTTACATGATCCTCCCTCCTATGCTTCCCAAAGTGCTGGAAATACAGGCATGAACCACCATGCCCGGGTCTTTTTGCTTTGGATACAAAATTTTTGAATACAGTTTGATAACCAATTATACTCCCATGGAAATTTTAACTCAGCTTTAAATCAAAGGAATGAAAATTATAATATCATTGATATTTCTATTTTTATTTGAAATGGAAAAGGGTAATCAAATGTACAAGCCCTCCATGTATTAGATTCAGTCTTTTAAAGAAAAGCAGGCAAACACTTGAAGAAATACCAACATTTTTTTATGTGAATGAAATACTAGAAGTTAAGAGTTCATGTGTGATTACCTGATTTTTTTCATTACTGATATTTTTGTTTTTCGATAAGGAATACAGTATTTTTTGTTTGTTTGAAAAAGAAGACTTAAGTCATAGTACAGAGTGTATATCAAAAAGAAATAAAGATATTTTAGGTTTGGAAACAAGTTGCACATCAGCAAAAAAAAAAAAAAAAGAGGAAATTTGATTAATGTTTTGCATGAATGAATATCTCCCATAGGATTTTAGCAGTTTACTGTTGCTATACACTGAATGTTTATGTTCCCCCAAAATGGGCACATGGAAACCTAATCCCCAATGTACTGATATTTGGAGTCGAGGGTCTTTGGATGGTGAGTAAGTCCTCCCAAATGGGATTAGTGACCTTACAAAAGAGACCTCAGGGAGCTCCCTTGACTTTTCCGCCATGTGAGAACACAGCAAGAATTTGACAGTCTGTGAACTCGGCAGCAAGCTCTGACCAGACCCTGGGTCTGCCAGCATATTGATCTTATACTTCCTAGCCTCCAGAATTGTGAGAAATAAATTTTTATTGTTTATAGACTATCCAGTCCATGGTATAGTAGCCCAAACAGCCTAAGAAAACTACGTATACCTATTGATACATGATACAAGAATATATTTCAAACTGCTTGAATCTCCATTCATGAACTATGGCAGATTTATTTGGCAAAGAATTAGCATGTTTGTTTTCCACCTGCATTCAAATATTAGAGATTTTGTCTGAAACATCTTGAAATGGAAAAGTGACTGAAATTTTTATTCAGTGTATTATCATTCCATATATAATTTAGATGCTTTTTTTCTTTTTAAAAAATTCCCTCTATTATCATAAAATTTGTTTGTGCTCTATAAGAGTCTACATGAGTCCTTGCAATTTATTTACTACTGTCTAAAATAAAATTGTAAGGAACACTTAATGATAGTTTTAACTTGAACTGTAAATTGAACCTATAATGTGTTCACACAGGAATAAGGAGAAAACAAAATATTCTCATTGTAGCTTATGTGAAATATTTTCAGACATAAATAAATTCAGTAAAAAGCTGGTGGACATGGTTAGAACAAAGATCAAATCAGAGTATTTCCTAAAATGCCCATAGTTTAGTAAATGCAGTTAAGACAATTGGAAAAATTATACTTAGAGCAACATAAAAATCGGCATTTGTTTTTACCATGGAAAGGGCTTTCTCTACAGCCAGCTTTTCAAGGTGCAGAAAATATAGCTTCACTTCACGGAAACCTTAGCAAGAGGCATCAAGAGAAAGTCTTGTTTGGAAACATCTTGAATTATCAGCCTATCCATGTTTCTATCTCATATAACTTTTGCTAGAAAAATTTGATTTTATAATTTGATATTGAAAATAATTTTGCATAAAAGACACAGTAATTTCCTGACCCTCAAGTCCTTCTTTTCACTGTAATTAATATTAAGTAAGCATTTACTGAATGCCTACTGTTTGTAGCAAGTTCCTTGTTGAGGTATGGAGAGAAAAGTTGAAAACCATCATCCTTTGCACAGCTGATAGTACAATAAAAGGGTTAGGTAAATATAGTTTAATGGGTGCAATAGTAGACATTTTTAAAAGTGACAAACAATGTCTGAGGTTTGCCTGGGATGATCAAAAAGACCTTTGAAAATAGTCTTATTGATCTATGTCTTGAATAACAAGAGCAACCAATACCTGTCACTTATTGAGCATTTGTATTGGGGTTGAAACATTTCCCTGACTTCATGTAATCCAATGTTACCTTTGTTATAACCACCTTACAGATGAGGATATGGGGCACAGAAAAGATAAGTCACCCAAGGTGACATGATTAGTGAATGCCAGAGATATTTTTGTCTTCAAGATCATGCTATTGTTTTACTAATTGCAAGCAAAATGTTGCCATTATAGGTTGTGTTAGAGGGAACAAGCACAGGGTTGTCTGAATTACCTCTGCCTCTGTGCTCCCAGGCTACTTACTCTTTGATAATGTCCCCAGTTCGAGCCACATTTCTAGAATTTATATATGTACATAACATATTGACTCATTAGTTTCAAAACAAGTTTGAAATCAGACAATTTTGAGGTAAAGTATATATAATTAATTTTTTGTTTTTTTATTATCAGTTAATACATAAAACATTTTTTTTCCACCTATCCATGTATCCATCCATCCATTGGTCTCACAGAGTCATTTACTTAAACATTTTATTGGATGCCTTCTATGTCTCAGACATTGTTCTCAGGTTGGCAGACTAAGGAGAGTAAGAGAACACATGAAGCCGTTGGTCTTCATGAAGCTTCTTATAATCTAAGAGTGAGAAAGAGATAATCACATTAAAAAAATAAAATTCAACATAAAAGAGTGTTACAAAGAACTCTATCATTATTGACCCAACCTCTAATGTATGATCTTGCATATGAGAAAGAAAAAAATAGTTATGGGGAAATTCAGGATGGAAATGAAAGAAAAATAAAATAATAATTTTATATTTTGGCACAATGGCTTTGATATAAACATCAAACAAATGCATAATAAGGCATTTGAACATTTCTTTTTTCAAACTCTAATGTTTTGCTTATAACTATAACAGATACTAGACGGCTATTTTATTACAGACACTGTGGTAAGTGATTTATAGTCCTTATTTATTTAATCTGTAAAAATACCACTATTTCAGATAAGGAAAATGTGGTGTCAGAAAACAAACACCTGTTCCATTTGCTGAGATATTTGTTTTTATGCAAGTACCATGTTGTTTGACTATGACAACTTTATACTATATTTTAAAATCAAGAAGCATGATGCCTCTAGTTTTGTTCATTTTGTTCAAGATTTCTTTGGTTAGTCTGGGTATTTTCTGGTTTCATACAAATTTTAGGATTTTTTTCCATTTATGTAAACCTTATATTGGAAATTAGATAAGAAATGCATTGAATCTGTAGATCACTTCAGAAAATATGAACGTTTAAACAATATTAATTCTCCCAATGTATAAACATGGGGTATCTTTTCACGTAAAAGAAATCCAAGTACTTACAGTCAATTGATTCTCAACAAAGATGCTGAGAACACAGAATAGGGAAATGACCATCTCTTTAATAAATGGTGTTGGAAAATTGGTTATTCACATGCAGAAAAATGAAATTGGCCCCTTATCTCACACCATATATAAAAATCAACTCAAAATGGATTAAAGATTTAAACATGAGACCTGAAACTATAAAGCTACTAGAAGAAAACACAGGGGGAAAACTTCATAATATTGATCTGAGCAATGATTTCTTGGATAGGTCTCCAAAATCACAGGCAACAAAAGCAAAAATTGGCAAATGGGATTACATCAAATTAAAAACTCCAACACAACAAAGGAAACACCAGAGTGAAGAGACAAATAACAGATTGGGAGAAAATACCTGCAAATGATACAGCTATCTGATAAGGGACTAATATCTAAAATACATAAGGGACTCTAAAAAAAACTCCCCAGAAAAAACAGAAACAAATAATCCAATTAAAAGAATGGGCAAAGTATTCAAAAAAAATATATCTCAAGAGACACAAATGGCCAACAGATATATGAAATAAAAAAAAAAATCCTCAGCATATCTAATCAAAAGGGAAACACAAATTAAAACCGCAATAAGATATCACCTTAAACTTATTGCAATGACTATTATCAAAAGAACAAATGGTAAGTGTTGGTGGAGAAAAGGGCAGCCTTGTACACTATTGGTGGGAATGTAAGTTAGTGTAGCCATTTTGGAAAATAGTATGGAGACTCCTCAATAAACTAAAAACAGAATTACCATATGATACAGCAACACTACTTCTGGGTATATCTCTAAAATAATTAAAATTGATATGTCAAAGAAATATCTGCACTTCCATGGTCATTTTAGCCCTATTCACAATAGCCAAGATATAGAAACAAACTAAATGTCCATCAATGGATAGATGGATAAAGAAAATGTGGTATATACACACAATGGAATACTGCACAGTTTTAATAAAGAAAAAACTCTGTCATTCATGACAACACAGATGAAACTGGAAGACACTATGCTAAGCGAAATAAGTGAGGCACAGAAAGACAAATATTGTATGTTTTCCCTTATATGTGGAATCAGAAAACGTTACTATCATCAGAGCAGAGCACAGCATGGTGGTTTCCAGAGGCTGGTGGAAAAGGAAGGAGTGGTGAAGAGGAAGATGCTGATAAAGGGTACATAGTTTCAGTTAGACTGGAGAAATAAGTTTTAGTGATCTATTGCACGACATGGTGACGACAGTTAATAATAATGTAGCGTGTATTTCAAAATTGCTAAAATAATATATTTTGAACTTCCGCATCACAAAAAGATCTATCTGATTAAGTTGGTGAAATGATGGATATGTTAATTGCCTTGATTGCATAGTACTAAAATGTATACTTAAACCAAAACATCATATTTTATCCCACAAATATACCAAATTATTGTCAATTAAAAATAAATACAAATAGATAAACCTTTTTAAAGACTAAATCTTTATCAATACAAAAGGAAAATAAATCTCCACCACATGTCACACACTTAACGAATTAAGCAGCTAAGCCTCCAACTCCAGGAGTTGGCTCTGAAAGAACGCATCCTCAACTGTTATGTTCTGTACTTTTGTGGCAGACAAACTCCAATTTGGCTCCAGTGATTCCCCACTTTCTGGTATGTATGTCCCTGCACAATTCCTCCTTTTGTGTGTGGGCTCAGTTTACTGACTGCTTCTGACCAACTGGGTACAGCAAAGACGATGGGATATTCCTTCCGTGATCATATTACTTAGGATTCAGTCTTGCTAAAAGACCCTGTCTATTGCCTCCTTGGTGTGCATGCTTGGATGAAGTGAGCCGCCCTGTGGGAGAGGGCTGTGTGGAAAGAACTGAGGGAGGACTCCAGCCACCAGGCAATGAAGAACCTCACCTTTCAGTGCAACAGCTCACAAGAGCTCAGACCCTCAATTTTGCAGCGCATGAGGAAATGAATGCTACCAAAAGTTTGAAAACAAATTCTTTCCTGGTCAAGCTTTCAGATGAAACCCCAGCCCTGAGCAGCATCCTAATGGCAGCCTTTTGAGAGACCTTAAATAGAAGATACAGTTAATCCATGCCCATTTTCCTGACCCACAGAAACTGTGAGATCATAAATTTGTATGGTTTTAAGGCCCCTAGATTTGTATTAATTTATTAAACAGCAATGGACAACTGATCTAAAAATGATTTTACTTCCATGGGTAGATTCTTCTTCAGATAACTGTACTTGGGGCAGAGAGCCACAGAAATAGAAGCTTCCTTTCTCTTGCCTGCTCTTTCTTAGGATAAGATAGAAATCCCAAGCTAGTGGGCTAGATTTTGCATTTCTCTTGGCAAGCTACCAATATGGCAATGTTTTGCCCATTTTCCTGCACCTTTGAATATTCACTTCAGATTAACCAAACTTTTTGCCATTTAAGATATCCTGATTAATCCTAATTTAGACATAGCTCAATACAGTGAAAAGTGCCCCATGAGTATAACTGTATAGGTTGCTATCTTAATTAAAATGATGTATGTTTACATAAATATATAATAATATATGTTCTTATTGCCATATAGTGGGCCTTCAATAAATATTAGCTATTATTAGTTTTATCCTTATTGTTGCACATCCTTCAAGATTACATTTCAACTAGTTGATCACTCTTTTTTTTTTTATACTCTTTGAAAAGTTTATTTCTGTCTTTCTGGCTGGAATTTTAGCCAGAGAATACAACTGAGTCATTTATTTGTCAGTTCTTGAGCATTTACTGTATGCCAGAAGATTTTGTTGTTGTTGTTTGAATATAAAAATCCATGACAGTGAGACATTATTATTAACAATTTTACTTCTTAAAATAGAAACTGGAGGTTTATAATCAGAATTAGTTGCTGGATTAAAATCTAGATTACACTCCAGATTCTGTCTCAAAGTAGAACAGTCTTTGGAAAAATCCATCTATTCACCACTCATTTTGGATTTCTACAAGTATATCCCTAAAAATCCATAGTGGTGATATGCAGGATTCTAAATGGACTCCAATACTCTTTCCCTCTAGTGCATACTTTTGTATACTCCCTTCAGTGGAGGAAATAACTGTGAATATGATGAATGTCCCTCTTGTAATTAGGTTCCCATATATTGTAAAGGCGAAGGTGTTTTACAAATATAATTAAGGCACCTAATCAGTTGACTTTAACTTAATCAAAAGGGATGTTATCCCGAATGGGCCTGACTTCATCAGGTGAGGCCTGAGGATCCAGAGGGCAGAGATGAAAGAAAACAGATAGATTTGAAGCAACAGAGATGTGCTCTTGCTGGTCCTGAAGAAGAAGCCTGTCGTTTGTGAAGGGGGCCACATGGCATGGAATGGTGATTAGACTCAGGGGAGCTAAGGGCCTTCATCCTAAAACCTAAAGGAAACTGAATTCTGCCAATAGCCAAGGAGCCTGGAAGAGCTCCAGCCAATACTCTGATGTCAGTCTGATGAGACTCTTGAGCAGAGGCCCCAGCTAATTACGTGCCTGAAATCTTGACCATGGAAACTGTGAGAAAATACTTTTTTTTGTCTTATTTAGTTGCAACACCTGTGACAAATTGTTATGGATTGATATGAAATTAATATGCACATATATAAAAGAAAAAATCATTTAATTTTCCTAGGATAATGTCTTATGTTATAAATGTTTCTTTCTTTAATAACTTGAGTCATTAAACTTGTGTCACTCTATCCAGCCCCAAATGTTTCTTGTCATCTAACCCCAATCCTGCCGAGTCCATCTAAAGCAAATCAGGTAACAAGCAATCATTCCATCTGGTTCAATTTATGTCCTTATTTGGGGCTGACCCAGTTAAAAACTGGTCAGCAATTAACAGATAATTCGCCTGAGTCATCATTCTTGGGTGTTCATTTCTGAAAGAAGGCTTTGTCAAAACATCAATCTTTGTATTCTGCTGTGCCTATAATCTGGTGGTTTTCCAGTTCTTGCTGAATAAGGAGCTAAATATGCATTGCTATTTTTGCTACTAATTAAATGTGCATGACACAGTGGAGTTGAGAAGAACAGAGCTTACCAGTGCTCTTGTTCCCTTGTGGTGCATGCTGTAACCAAAAGTGAAGTGAGACCAGCTTCCTTACATCCCAACTGATTAATTTTAAATATTAACAAATATTAACAATATATACTAGGAAACAAGGAGGGTAACATCCACAAATTTTATTGTGCAAGCAATCTTCAGTGACAAAAAAAAAGTAACAGTGTGGGGAAAGGACCCCAGAGCGTTGAAAATAAGAATGCCTGGGGGTAACAAGCTGTGATTCATATAAGGCATTTGACCTTGAGTGGGAAAAAAACCTTTAACCCATCTGAACTTTAAGTTTCTCATATGTATTCGACAAAACCCTTTGCTCTTTCTCCTTACGTCAGACTTCACTTGAATAAATATGTGTCTCTATTAATCCCCGCAATGTCTCGCTCATCCATTCCATTCTCCGCTTTATCTCCAATTATTTTTCATTTTTCCAGCAAAATAATTTTATGTGGACTCTTTAAACAGGAGCACTCTCTCCATTTTTTATCTTCCAATTCGTCTTTCACGCGGGAACCAGAATTATCTCTCTCACATCTATTTTTGTAGGTGATGATTCTCCTTCCTTAAAACATTCTCCAGCTATCTCCAGACTCCTCATTTTCCATGGCATAAACTAAGACAACCCTTAGCATCCCACACAAGGTGATGATGTCATCTCTTGGCCAGAACGAAAATCCAGTGCTCCCTATGTTCCAGCTACGGAGAACTACTTCTAATTTCAAAATAGTTTCCCCTCTCCAAGCCCGTTTTCTCGATGTATCCCTCCTCTTTTCCATAATGAAATCTATTCATCTCTCCGGGCCCTCGCCAGGATGAGCTTCTTTAGGAAAGCCTTCTCTTTCACATGTTGGATGAAGTCCATGCTCCCTCATCTGTGCTGCCATGGAACTTTGCTCACACAACTGCCATAACACCAGCGCAGTTGGTTTTCAACATAGTGATCTCCCATGCAGATCTGGGAAGCACCATGAAAACAAATTGCTTATGTTATTACCATTTTATATCTTCACTGAACTATACATGCTTGCTGAGAGCTCAGAAAATGTGCATGAAGGAATAATAGTTGAATGTTTGAGTGGATGAGTAATAATAATAAATACCTTACTATTTACTAATTGTTCAGTGCTATGCTAAGATTTTTGGTGGGTTAAGTTATTTGATTCTTATAATAGCTCTTCATGGTAGATACCATTATGTTCTGCATGTTATAAATAATTAAAACTAAATTGACTCAGGTAAGTATTTCCTCTAAGGCCAAAAAACAAGAGGAATGAGTTAAGTCCATGCCATTGGGATTGTTACATATTAAAATGCCACTATTTTCCTTCATTATCAGAAGACAGCATATACTAGCAAATATTGTAATATTTGTGCGTTCTGGTATAATTCTCAAAGCAGATGATCCTTAATAGTAATTCTCATTGTAGAGCATTGTACAAAACAAAAAGGTAGGATATTTTGAGTGAATCAGTAGTTATTGGAAGGTATTTTCGTGCAAAAGAGAGTCTAAATACTTGGCACAAACTCATTTCCTTATCTCTTGATATTTGATAAATATAAAATGGAGGCATCTAAAATTACTTTGTGGGCTTTAGCTATAAGTTTACTATATTCATCATAAACTTTCTCAACACAAAATGCAGTAATATTTAGTGATTTCATGTAGATTACTTTCTTGAAAGACATTGATTCTTAAATTTAAAAGGTAGCCATAGAGTGTATCATCTAGTGTTTCATACCAGGTAACATCTTTGTAAAGGATTATCTAAAAATTAATTACCCCATCTTCAACAAGTTATGTGTGTAGTTATTAAAAATACCAGATGCCCTCTAACCATCTTCTGTTGTTCTGTATATTTTATATGATGAGGCTTCTAGACATTTGTCAATAGGCCCTGCACATTTGAATTTTTCCTGCAACTCAATGTGTCTACCAACCTTGTTTTTTTGGGTTTCTCGTGTTCAGAGGGTATCTGAGAGTACGGACCATTTAAGTCACAATAAAGAAATTGACAGATGTATTCATAAACTAAGTCTAGTTTTTTGACTCCAGAGCAACCAGATTTTTAACCAGATGAGCTAATTTGTTACAGTTGTCCCTCACTCTTAGCAGTCCCTGAAAAACTGGGTATCTGAATTTGCTTCCCTGAGACTATGAGTCTTAGATTTTTTTTCTTTAGTGTTTCCTTTAAAAGAGAGATGAGAAGAGAATACTAGAAAACTGAAGGGAGAAGGTAGGTGAAGTTGATGGTAGAGAAGTTGCTGATCCAATGCTATATTTGGTGTAATGCGAAAATTGCTTTTAAAAATATTTTATTTTACTTTAAAAGAGAAAACATGTTGAGATTCTGTGAACAAGCTAATAAAACTAGGAGAATGTCTTTTTCTGCATTCTAGAATGTAGCTGAAAGGGGCAAAGCTAAAGCAGTTTAATGCTGTGTATTGGGGAATGAGTTAGCAAGACAAGTCCTGGTTCTTGTGATGATATTCTCAAAGATTCATGCATGCTAGCAACTCTTTTTTGTTCAGGAATCATTCAAGCTTCCCTGGGATCCTGGAGTTGTGATGGAATTGGAAGCCAGGCTATATGAATTTCTGCTTCCTATGGCATTAAATCTCTTTCACCATGATTAATGTCATTGCACATATTTCTTTCTAATAGCAGAGGGGTGGAGGCCTACAAAAAATCTCCAAATAGACTATGATAGAGGCCTGTGCAGGGTGCTGTAGGAGTATGAGGAAGAGGAGCTCACCCGTGCTCGAGAACAACCAGGAGGTGGTACTAGAACACAATCATGGTGTTTCAAAGCGAATCAGAATAACAGGGAGAGAAGGAATTGGGATCTGAGAGAGCGGCACAGGCAAAGTCCTGGGGTGGGAAAGGACAGCCATTCATTCAAAAGACTGAGAGGAGATACTGCTGGAAAGATGTAAGGACTGGATTGCGGGGCCCTTAGAACACCAACCACTGCATGAACACTGATCTGGCAGCACCAGGGACAGACAAGAAGTTATTTAATGTTGATCATACCTTTCAGGTGATGATTCACAAAATTGTGCCTATTTAATAAGAAAATGGAAAGAAAAGGGTACTTTCTTCAGTTAACTCGACATGAATAAACAGTTGTTCCCTCATTGAAGATAGAATTCATCACAGACACAAGGAGGGCAGAATTCATCATTCTGTCTTTGAATATCATAAGCCAGCGTCTTTTGGAAACTGTACAAAGCTTCTCCCCAGGAATATGTGAGGATCTTTTTTAAGTCTTTTGACTTTGGCAGAGAAGCAGAAAGATTCATGATGCTAAAATGGCTCAGCTAACACAAACACTTGATTTTGCCTGAACATTTACTCCAAAGAAGCATAAAGTGTAAACAAAGTTCCCTCATAAAGCTCAGTGGAGCTGAATGATGCTTTAAGGGCAAAAAACGACATTGTTGTATTTTGAATCAGAGAATCTAAAGGAATCAGAATCCCATAGAGGTCATTTAGCCCAACCTAATAAATGACACTGAAATTTCATTACCCCTCAACAGATGCTTACTGAGTTGTGAAGTACATTTTGCTTGAATACTCTAGTTAAAGTAAATTATAGTTTTTCTAGCACAATTTTCTGGTTTTGTGGAAAATGTCATTGTAAGAAAAACATACCTGATACTGAGGAAAGTACTTTCCTCAATTTCATCCAAAGTTTCTATCTGTGGGGCAAGTAAAATTTCTTTCCCGTGTAATAGCTGTTTCTATAGACTAGGAATTCTTTTTACTTCCCTTCACTCAACAGACTTACTGGATTAACCAATGTTTTGCACTCCTTCCGGAACTTGTATTAGCTAATGCCCACTGCATACTGAATGCTTCTAGGCAATATGCCCATGCATTTCTGATGACAGTCTTGAGTTATAACTCTACCAAAAGCCAAGATTTTTATTTCCAAAACATTTTACACTAAGTGTGATTGCCATTGTAATTATTCGATTTAATGATTAACTACTATGCAAAATCATGCAAAAGTGAGTTGAATCATTTGGAAAGACTAAGAAAAGATGAGCTATTACAAGAAAAAGGGCAAACTATGTGTGGGTAAAATAGATTTGAAGTAGAGGAAGTTCTCTATGTTCTTGTTTCTTGCTTCTCTTTAAAAAAAGCAGATTGGCAATCATAGTTGACATGTGGTTATATAAAAGAAATGGAACAAAACTAGTTGGTTCCCCACCCACATTCTCTTTGTATTCTTCATGTACACCAGAAAAACTTTCTGGTACAGCATCTTCACTTCTTGGTGTAAGGCCTTTTGTTTCCAGATTCCTCTTTGACCATCAGCTTGGGAAACCAAAAATTCCTCAGAATTAATATTCCTTAGGGACACCCTCAACAAATGATTTGCAGTAGTGAATGTATAAATACCCTTCTCCATGGCCCCATGAGTAAAATATCTCTGAAGGGCATATTCTATACTGGTCCTTAGATTTCCCCAGTGAGCTAATTTCCCCTTACCCACAGTGGTAACTGACCTCGTAACTAACCCATTTACTGACTGCTTTCTACTCCCTGTCTCTTGTCTCCATTTTCCTTCCACTGCTTCCTGGATCACTTCCCCATAATCTACATATACTCGAAATCTGTTCTGTGTTTTCTTCTGGCGCAGCCTTGTTCAGCTCAGGCTTCCATAACAGAATACTTTAGATGGTAACTTAAACATATAAATTTATTTTCTCATAGTTCTGGAAGCTGGAAGTCCAAGATCAAGGTGTTAGCATTGTCCATTTTTGGTCTCTTCCTGGCTTGTAGGTGGCCCACTTATCAGTATGTTCTCACAAAAAGGAGAGAGATCTGTTTTCTTTATTTTCTTCTTGTAAAGCCACCAATGCTGTCATGAGAGTCCTACCCTCATAATCTCTTCCAATCTTAATTAAATTCCAGAAGTTTCATCTCCAATACCAACACATGGGGGATGAAAGCTTCAACATATGAACCTGGGGGGACACAATTGAGTCCATAGCATTCTGTTCCTGAACCTCCAAAATTCATGCATTTGTCACATGCAAAATGTATTTATTCCAGCCCAACAGTCCCAAAAGTCTTAACCAACTCTAAAGTCTGAAGTCCAAAGTTTTATCCAAATATCATCTCAATTAGTTATGGGTGAGACTGGTGATATAATTCATCCTGAGATAAAATTCTTCTCCATCTGTGAACCTCTGAAAGAAGACAAGTTATAGGCTTACAAAACACAGTGATGGGATAGACATAGGATAGACATTGCCATTCCAAAAGAAGAAATAGGAAAGAAGGAAAGGATGACAAGTATGAAGTTAATCTAAAACTTAGCAAGGCAAATTCCACTATATCTTAAGGCTTGAGATTTTTACTCTATGATTTGATGCTCTGCCTTCCAGACCCACTGGGGTAGTGGTCTCCACTGGACTTGGGTTGCATCCCCAAAGCTCCAGGTGATCTACCCTAAGATTTCAGTGGGAGGTCATCTAGCCTGCTGAAATTGAGGTGGTCACCCTGATGACCTCTGAGTCACCTTCAGAGTCCTTCCCTTTTCATGAAGAATAATACCTATTCACAGATGAATAACTCTATGATCTAGTCCTGTAGGATCTAAAAGGTCTGACAGCCATCCTTCATTTTATCTCTTTTTTTCTATCTCCTTAAATTCAAATACGGCAATGTCTTTGCTGATATAACACCATCTATCTCTATTTCTGGCTTCTGTTGAAATGGCTGATTAAGTTAGTGAGTCACACCTATATTCTCTTTATCAAATAGTTGTTCAGCCACACCGTTAGTGTTCTTTTCAGGAAAAGCTTTCTCATTTTTTGCAATATAGATAAGCTGAGAATTTTTCCAAATCTTCAAGTTCTGATTCCTTTTTGCCTAACAATTCCTTCTTCAGTTTGTCTCTATCCTTTTGTAGTTCACTCTAAGTATTCAGCAGGAACCAAACTACTCCTTCAACACTTTGCTTAAAAATCTCCTCAGCTAAATATTGCATTTCATCATTCACAAGTTTCACCTTCCACAAAACACTAGAACGCAATTCGGTCATGTTCTTGGCCACTTTATAATGAGGATTGCCTTTCCTCCAGTTTCCAATTTCATGTTTCTCATTGCTAACTGAGACCTCACTAGAATCTTTTAATGCTTTTAATGAATCTTTTAATCTTTTATTTCTAGCATGCACCTCAAAACTTTCCAACCCCTACCCCCTACTTAGTTTCAAAGCTACTTTCACATTTTCAGGTATTTGTTACCTCAGCACCCAACTTCTCCATCTGAAAATCTCTATTGATCAGATTAAACTGCCATAATGAAATGACATAGTCCGGGTGGCTTGGACAATAGAAATTTATTTCTCATGGTTCTGGAGGATGGACATCTGAGATAAGGGTGCCAGCATCGTTGGCTTCTGATGGAGGGCTCCCTTCCCCATGGCCTACTTTAACCCTAATTATCTTCCAAAAGCCTCATTTCCAAATTCCATCACATTAAATGTGAGGAATTTAATATATGAATTTTGGGTGGACACTATTCAATCTATAGGGGGTAGGGAATCAAACTAAGAAAAAGGAAATTTAGTACTATAATCTGTAGACATATACTGAATAAAGGCCATGATCCCAATCCCAAATAAAAACATTGATAAATAAATGGATATATATATATATATATATATATATATATATGGGGGGTGTATATATATTTTTTAAGTTAAAATAAATTTTAGAAAATATGTGTAATCTAAATAACTTTTTAAAGTACCTTACCAACTATGAACTCACTTGTGTTTTGAAAATGGTCATCACATTATGACCAAAGCTTCTGATTCCTTAATTAAAAATAGACACTTTTGTCAAATTTCATCATTTTGGGCCATTGTTAAAGTACCATTTTATCACTCTGAAATTAGACTCAATTAAAAAAAAGCCAAACATTTTAAATATACAAAAAATATTGAAGTGATATAAGATAATTGACAGGGGCACACCAGTAGGGTAAATATTCTTTTCCTATTTGCTCCAACGTTATTTTTAAAATAAGGAAAATATTGCATACCCTCTAAAGCCTTACCTCTCAGTCTTTTCCTCTCTGTGCCTCCTTCCTTATAGAGAATCACTATGTTGTAGTTAAAGTGCATCATTCCCACGCATGTGCGTGTGCGGGACTTTTATTGCATAGGCATGAATGGTGGCAATGTAGAATGTGCTCCATTCAGGGTCTATCTGCAGGTCGCATGCTCCACCTCTCAATTGCTGACATCAACTGCTGATGACTCATAGCTGTGCCCTTAGCCGGGCATTGCCTCCAGTTATGGTACATTGCCTATCTGTAATTTGGCCAAAGCCTTGCTGATTCAGGTATATGTATATATATATGTATACCCAGTTCCCTTTCCTCAATGTGAAGTAATGCTGAACTCCATAAATGAAATCATAACTGCTTTATTCTCTCTTTTACAATTTTGAGATATATTAATAAATATAACTGTAATTTATCTTAATTACCATATAGAATATGATTATATGAATAAACCATGATTTATTTATTTATTTATTCCCCTACCAAGAAATACTTTATTCTACTTTGGCTATTACAATCAGTGCTTCAATAAAACATTCCTCACTGTGCATATATGCAAGTGCTTTTCCAGAGTAGATATCAAGATGGATACTACTTACTGAGAGACTATATGATTCTATGAGTTACCAGTCATTTTCCACTAGCTCTCCAAAGTCATAAATGTTGTAACAATTTTCATCCCTACCAATAATATTCTCACCATTTCTCTACAACCTTACTAAAATTTTTCTTAAAAATACTAACATTAATTTTTGACAATCTGTAACAGTGAGGGATGGAATCTTATTCATTTAAAATTTGTATATTACCGATTGTTAGTGAAAATAAACATCTTTTGAAGTTTTTTCTTTTCTTTGCCTTTCATATTTCTTTCTCAGTAAATTTGCATATTCTCACCATTTTTCTATTTGATATTTGTCCTTCTTATATTGATTTATATATGTTCTTCAAATATATTAGATCCAGCCTTTTGTTGATTACATGCTACATCTGGAATATGACTTTTTATTACGTTTGTGCTGTCTTTTGTTCTGTAACATTTTAAAAATGTAATGTAATTCAATGTATTAATCCTTTTTGTAAATTTTGCTGTTCATGTTCTATACAAGAAAATACCCTTTAGACAAGGCTATACAAATATGTTTCCATAAATCTTCCACAGTTTTTGTTTTACATTTACATTTTTAATCAAGCTTAGATTGACCTTTGTGTTAAATCAAGAGAGATCTAATAGATAATCTGCTGTTCTAGTGCCATTCATGTCATGGTGTATGTTTCCTGGATGACTCTTTTTGTCATTTTTGTCACAGATCTAGCTCCTACTATGTTTTATATTATTTTATTTTTATTTTTTGCTTTGATCTGATTCTGGGCTTATTACTCTATTCCATAGGTATCTTTATTGATTTCTGCATGCATATATTCTGCTAATACAAGTCTTTCCTTATTATTCTTTTCAAACTTGCTTTTGATTTCTTTTTGTTTTGATGGGTAGCTATTTATTCGTTGACATTAGTTTGTAAAATTCTCCTAGTCTAGTCTGTTTGAATTTTCTACTTATACTTGAATCAGGTTTGGTGAGAATTTTTCTAGGCAATTGCCTCTTTGATCTAAATTTCCCAAAACATCATGCAATTATTCACATTTTAAAAGTTATTTAATAATACATATCTCAATTTTGTCCTTATATTTGTTGGTGACATCTTTTTTCTTTTCTTTTTCCTGATCAAAGTTTTCAGAGATGTGTATTTTAAAAGTGCTAGCTATTGACTTATTGATCTTCTTTATTATTATTTTTCTACTCATTCTTTTGCATGTCCTACTATATATTTCCTTATATTATCTGTATTTATTTGTTCTACTACTAATGTTTTCAGTGACTTTCTTAGCTCATTAGTTTTCAACATTTTCTTTTTTCAAAATTTGCATTAGGACTATAAATTTCACTCTAAATAATGCTTACACTGTACTTCACAAGTTCTTTCATACAGTTCTTTCATTATTATTTAATTCTAAATATTTTTATTTTTGTGACAATATATTCTTTCACTCACAATTCATTTAATGTTAAGTTTTTGTGATGTTTATTTCAAATTCCCAAGCTTACTGATGTATAAATTTATTTTGAGTTAACTCAGTATTCTGTTAGAGAGGATTATCCCCAAAGAAGTAAATACATTCTTCAAGGTGTTCAGTATGGCACAGTATAGAATAACCTCATGGACACTTTATCACATCCTTTGTTCTACATGTCACAAAGTCTTTTTTTGGTTATTGACTGATTGATTGACATAATTTACTCCCATTATGTTTCTAATTAGGAGGACAGGTTTTCAGATTTTATGTTAGTTAAGCCTTCTGTCTTAGTCAGTTTGGGCTACTATAGCAAAGTACCACAGATCAAGTGACTTATAATAAACAGAAATTTATTTCTCATAGTTCTAGAGGCTAAAAGTGTGAGATCAGGGTGCCAGTATGGTGAGGTGCTGGTGAGGGCTCTCTTCCCAATTGCAGCCTGCTGTCTTCCTTTAATTCTTACATGGTGGAAAGTGGGCAAAAGAGCTCTCTTACAAGGGCACTAATCCCGTTCATGAGGTCATCACCCATGACCCCACATTCTAATACCATCACATTGGGGATTAGGATTCAATTTACGTGTTTTGGGGGGCTACAAATATTCAGTCCTTAACACTTTCCTTGCGAAATTAGTAAAGCATGGAAAAATCACCCAATTTCCTTACTTCTTGCCTTTGTCATAGTATTTTAAAGCTGTTTTTATTGTTAGCTAAACTCATAGGGTATAGAAAGAGTGATGTTAAAACATTCAAATTCTATCTTCGTAATTTATGGGTCTTTGGAAACTCGTACTACTGCCACTCTTTAACATTTATCAATGAATTGATCCTGGAGCTCTAATTTTAAAATAACGTTAATATTTAGTTTGAAGAGTATTTTAGAGACAGAAAGATCTGATTTAGTTTTATATTATAAGATGAAAAATGGAAAATTAGAGTCTTCTAAAAATCCAGCTATTTTAAAATACAGCTATCCCATTACCTAAGTTTAAACACTAACATATCATGCATACATTCATGATGTGATCCTTATTGGATACCCAATAAAAATCCTTTTTTGAATACACAAATGTTTTACTTTTTCAATCATAAATAAAACAAAATTATCCATTAAGCTGCATGGTGAAAATGATAAGCAGAATTATGGCTTGGTATTTTTTGAAATGTTTAGTGTTTGAAATATTCCTAATCCAATTACTGTGATTACCAAAATATGATGATAAATCTAATTTGGTTCTTTTAACCTCATTGAAGAGGTTGCTGCCAGTGGGGATAAAAGAAACAAAAGTATTAGGAAATAATGTTCCAAGTTCAAGGGTTCCATGAAAGTGAAAAAGGGGGGAAATTAAACCAGGTGGGTGTCCAGAATAAGGGGAGGGGTCTTTTCACATAAAGTGTTTCGTATATAACTTGAATGTCATTGTTCCAGTGAAAGTGGTGGAGGTGGTTTGTGTTCATGTAGGTCTCCTGGGAAGCAGACTTTGAGGGAATTTTCCTGGAGGGGAACTGTTTGGGAGTGTTCTCAAGCAGTCCCCCTGTCAGGGAGTGAGGAGTGGGCAGAGGGGGATGATGTGTTGTATAGTTTAACAGAGGGCACAGCTGACTGCATGGAGCCTCTGCAGCCAGACTGATCCTTCAGAGATATCCCACACTGGGGCCCCAGGTTCTTGCCAGTTTTACAACTCAGGGATGTCCTTCTCAGGGACCTGGGAGCCATCTTTTTGAAATGCAATCATCAAGAAACATAGTATCCCGATCTCCTAGTCTCTGTGAAAGGGCAGGAACCTAACTTTGATAAGCACCAATGAGTAAGTGCAGATGACTTAATCTCATGGTGATCAACCTCCTCTCTAACATTCTCTAGTGTTTTTCACTAGCTTTCCTAGTGCTTAAGAGACTCTGCTTTCCGTTGTTTCGGTTAAGTTGAGCTCAATCTTTCTCCTCCATCTCAATAGTCTTAACCCATTTAAAATGTAATTCCAATACTTTGGGAGGCAGAGGTGGGAGGATCTCTTCAGGCCAGGAGTTTAAGACAAGCCTAGGCAGGAGAGTAAGACCCCATTTCTACAAAACCTAAAAAACTAGCTGGGCATGGCTGCATGTGCCTGTAGTTCCAGATACTCAGGAGGCTGAGCTCGGAGGATTGCTTGAGCCCAGAAGTTTGTGGTTGCAGCGAGTTATGATGATGCCACTGCACTCTAGCCAGGATGACAGAGACTCTGTATCAAAAAAAATAGTCTTTAATAAAGTTTTTCTTGCCTGTTTAACTTGTTTGGTGCAAGTTTTCTTTTTTTATTTTTTACTCTCGTTATTTCAGACAGGCTACTCAGTGTGGAGGGTATAGTCATGAGCTAAGCTCGTGCTCCTTTCTGTGATGGTCAATTTCCAGGGCAGAACACAGTTGTGATCTGTCAGCAGTGCACAGTCCCAGCAGGTGGGGGAATTAAGTGCCTCTAGTCTGAAGCATGAGATCTGAGCACTGCAGTGTGGACTCTACTATATGGACATTCCAAGAAGATTTTTAAACCAAATTCAAATGCCCTGAATTTTACAGAACCCTGGACATCGAAAGAGGGATTCTGCTAATGCTTTCACATAAATGACTTCATATTTTGAAAATTCAGTAAAAAATATGTCACCTTCTACAACATTTCTACATTTTCTCTATAAAGTTAAATAATCATATTTGTAATTTATTTAAACCTTCATGTATTCTTTGGTTAAATATTCCGATATTTGATATGGTCATACTCTTTACTATCTTGTGGCAAAATCTCTCAGAGTCAACACGAGACAACTATTTTATTGATCCTTGGCTACAGATTCCATGAACAATGATTTATTTGCTGGGGAATAAACTGTATGAGTTTAATATAAATCTCTGGTTTACTGATGTTTGTATGAACCAGAACCTTAATGCCTTCTTGAAAACCATGGTCCACAAAATAAGCTTTCAGGTACCATAAAATATAATGATAAAATGGTAATTAGGGATGTGTAATTAGTGACTTTCTTCTTTTATTAATTCGAATATTATGGCTTTTTCAGCCTTTTGAAATATTTTTACTGAAGAATAAATAACAAGCATTGGGAGACATCTGCAAACCACAAGTGTAAATTTTCAAAAATTATCAAAAAATGAATGCATCCATGTAACACCATGCAAGTTAATATTAATAAATAGAATGTTAATAACATATCTGCTATTAATTAACTCCCTCCTATACCTTCCCAATCACTAACCTCATTCTCTTCCCCAAGCGTGACCACTATTCTGATTTCTCACACCATAAATCACTTTTACTTATTTTTGAAGGGTATATAAATACAATCATAAAATATGGTATGCACTTTGGGTCTTTTGCTCAAAATTATGTTTGTGGTATTGATCTATATTGTTATGTTTATTTGTAATGCATTTATTTTCATGGGTATATACCAACATATTTATAAATAGTCATGAATTCAATTACTCTTTCAATTGTTCATGGATTTTGAGGTTGTTTTCAGGTTTTGGTTATTATTAATAATATTATGAACCATCTTATATTTTTAACACACATGTGTAAACATCCCTTTTGGATATATGTTTAAGAATGTAATTGCTCAATTGTATGGTTTATATTGTGTTTTATGCTGGTGTGTATGTTTAGTTTTAGTAAATTCTGCCAAATAATTTTCAAAAATAGTTATACCAATATTCTCTTGTAGTACATGAGAATTCCACTTGGTCCATATCCTTGTAAGTACTTATCATTTACAGTCTTTTCAATTTTAGCAATTAAGGTACTGTGTAGTAATAGGGATTTTTTTTTGCAGCTTTAAATTGAATTACCTTTATGATTAATAATGTTGAGAATATTTAAATGTTTTATTTGGATATTCTCTTTTGTAAAGTGCCTGATCAAATATTTTGTCCACTTTTATATTGCTGTTTGCCCTTTATAAATTATTTGTAGAAATCTTTATATATTCTGAAAATAAGATCTATGCCAGTTATTATTGCTGGAAATTCATTTTTTTTCCTCTGTAGCATGATTTTTTGCCCTCCTTATGGCATATTTTAAAAATTAGAAGGTCCCAATTTTATTATAGTTCACTTTTTCAATCTTTCTTTTTGTTCAATGTTCTTTCCATTTCATTTTCTAAGTGTTAATTGGTGATATATAGAAATACAGTTCAGTATTGTATTTTGACTATGGATTAGTACATTTGACAAGATTTCTTGTTTATAGTTTTCTGTCAATTGTCTCAATTTCTTCTATTAATTACTTTAGTATATTAATCATTGACATTTAAAAATCCATGCCTATGAACAGATTCCCTGTCTATCATCCCTCTTGGTTTTCAGTTACGTCTTTTCTCTCCATGTACTTGGTTATTTTGATAATCTCTACATAATGATCTCTTCTAAAAATATTGAGCTTCTGAAAGGAAAGCAAAAAAAAAAAAGGCACGAGTGTCTTAGATCACTTTAATCACATAAGAAATTCAGATAATTCAAAGCTGGGCTTCAATTTCTATGAGTGTTGAGATGTTTCTGGTTTATCTTTACTCTTTGGTGTTCTCTCTTCTCCGTGACAACTCAGACCTGGGTTCCCCTCCATTGGTAAACTCCAAATTCTATTTTTTTCTTTTTCCAGTTTTGTGAGACTCTCAAAAGTTTTGCTCAGTTCTCTTTAGAAAACAGCAATGACTCGATTGGAAGAGTAGACTAAGGTGAGCTTGCTTCTTTGTGAGACCCTGACCACACAAATCCTAGTTATATCAATAGGTCCCCAATTCTTTCAGATAGATTTCAATATAAATAGTGCGAAGCTTTTCTTGCCTTTCTTAGTAAAAGAGCTGATCTGAACCACATGGTTAGCAACTGTTAAAATGTAACTCCTTAAAGACTTGACGTTCTTATTGGATTTGAAGGAATCCATTAAATAATATCCTTGCTTTGACACAAATATTGAAAATAATTGAGAGACACAAGAGTCAGGAAGATGGAGACAACATATCACCTTCATGACCAAGTTAAACCTGGTTTGGAGATATTATTGGCTTAAATGCAAAGCAACAATGTGCTTCCTGCTTGACACTCAGTGATAGGCTGGTAAAGAAGCGGATTGATCTCAGGGAGTCTCTGACTCTCAACTGTTTCTCTTTTCCAGGGGAAGAACGTGTACACCTAATCTTATTTTATATCTGGAACTAAAAAAATAAAAATAAATAAAAATAAAACATAAAGAAATCACAAGTTTTTGTGGTTTTGTTGCTGTTGTCATTGTTATTTATTTTTCTTTGTTTTTAGCTGCTGCTTTTTCCCTCCCGAATCCCTCGAAATGGAGCTGAACCCGGTGTGTCCAAGTACTTAGCACAAATCCATGAATCATAATTTTCTTTAGCTCCCTAGAAAAATACCAGGAGCAGATCAAATAATGTCTACTGCAAACAGGCAGTTGGATTTCTTTTTTTTAAGATGACTAGAATATTCTCTAACATCATTAGGTATTTGATATGCGCTGTACAGTTCCTTGTTTGTTTGTTTCTTTACTACCCTGCTGGCCTTATTTAATACTTGTTTTGACTATTCTTCATTCTAATATTTGTTCCTATCTTGGAGTTGACCCAGAACTGATTTCTGAGAGACATTCTGGACCTGCTTTCTCACATGATGACCCTCAGAAAAATGTGTGATAACTATTTTTTTGGCACAAATTCTTGTTCATCAGTTTTTATGAGTATGTTGTCCTTGCCCTTCACCCCGTTGCTTGCCAAAGCGTATGGTTCTATATCACATTAATAAAATAGAAGAATATCAAGACCATGTTCTTGAGAGGCAATATTGTGTTGAACTTTCCACTACTATTCCATATCCAAAACTCAGTCACGGGAAATAGTAATCGCAAAAATAGTTATGCAACTGATTTATTTGACCAAAGATTTGCCTTACGTTTTTGGAGCAAATAAAGTCATGATTGAAACAATGTAAATAGCTGAAAAGAGTATGGACTCTGGCTAAACCACTTGCACACTACGTGAGGAGGTAACTTATCTTCACGTTTCATCTTTTGTAAAATTATAGTAGAGTTAGTTTAAAGAGTAAATTCTTAAGTACATATATAATACTCTGAATAATTTCTAACACTTAATTCCATAAATTTGACTTCCTCAATTTTGATTTTTATACTTAATCTTTTATCTTAGGTACATTTACAACACTTACAATTGATAATAACTTACATGGGTGCAGATCTCCTGTTTGTCCACTGCTATATTTCATACAGCTTTTCATAGAACAGATGTTCAATGTTTTTTGAATAGATGAATTTTGCACTGACCTCTGATTTTGCCATTTGATATGTTGTCTATCAGCCTTACTTGAGAGAACTAATAAGCATTAGGTATAAAAAGTGTAACGTTGCATTTATTGCGGCGCAATGTCAAGAGAAGCGTTTATAAAATTACACAGCACTCACTTCATGAGTTCATAAGAAAATTCCTGATAAGTTTCAATTACAGGAAGTTATCCTTTTTCTCAAGGAGAACATGAGTTAGCTACAGAAATGAAGAAGTGAACATTGTTTTTGACTTTAAGCAGTCTTCAGTATTGTGGATAGAAGGCAAAGAAAACTACAAATTTAAGACACTAGTACTGATTGCTTGGAGTGCTATAAAGAGACAAAGGGAAAAGTTAAATTTCACATGCACACCAGAAGCACACCTACACACACTCACACACTCATGTGCACACACATGCCCTCTAATGCCTGTGATTCTAATTACATTCTAATTTATTGCTCAGAAAAAAAGAGAAGTTTTATAAACTCCTTTTGCAGTGATGCTAGATTATACTTGCTGCACAATCTAGCATCTGCCAAATTCAAATCTGTGATTAATGCTAATGCCAATTGCGCATTGTCGGCATACAGTGCACCTGCACACACATTTCCAATGACAAGCTCCGTATATTACCTTCAAATCAGCAAGGATTGTTTCCAAATTTGGAACTGATTTAACATATATTAACTCCTGGCGTAAGTATGTGTTTCGAGCTGATGCCAAAACATCTTGAAAGGCCACATTTTAAGAGCAATACAGGAAACAAAGTGCCCTTTAAAAATAAAGCTTCAAGTTTATAGCTGAAGGCTTAAGTAAGACAGGTTGAGTTTTATGACCATGAGGATCCTGGATTACTTTTTATCTGCCTTTTTGATTATCAGTGCAAGATAGAGCAGAGAGGAAAAAAAGACACATTTAGAAAATTATTAAAGACACATTTCCTGGTCTGATGAAATATTGATAAAAAGAGTGAAAATTTTGTATCTTAGTTAAAATATTCATGTAATACCGACATTTTTCTAAAATTGTGTTTTACAAATCTCATATCATTTTATACTCACTACAATATTAACATTTTTACCTTTGTTACAGGCAAGTAAGCAGAGAGTCTACATGGCTAACGAGTATCAAATGAGTGAATTGAACCCTAGTCTTTTGTCTTCACTTGGCTCCATATTTTATAGAGTCGGCTCTTAAGAATGTTTTGGATTATAAATTTTTTATTAGAAAATTCCAGACTGCACATTCTCTCACTACAAGAGTTATTATACTCAAGACTCTTAGAATAATGGCTAATTAATCATTACCACCTTAAGATTATCTGTTATTGATGAACTGTAATTATTGGTGGTGGTATTGATAGTGTTGTTATCACTGTTCTGAGATAAGTGGTCCAGCATCAAAGTCAGTAGTCCTTCTGGCCAGAAATATAGATAAAGAAACCAAACACAAATAAATAAATAAGGATTTAAGTAGGAGAGGCCACCATAGAAGAGTTCTAAAATATTTGCTTACCTAAAATTGGTACAAATTTTTTCAGGTAACAATAAGCCCAATGTGTTCAAATCTTGACCAAGCTGCTATCTAATAAAAAGGGATTATGTGAATCGAATTAGTTACTGAGCTCTGTTCTCAAATAGCAAATCAGTAAAATAAGGATCACTCCAACTAGTTATTTTATTAAAGAGTTTGTATTTATGAATTTCCTTTCTATTTGCAAGGCACAGCTACAGTGAGTAACCTGCTTCGACTTTGGAAAGAGAATTCCATTTAGGATTTTATGCATTAGTGCAGAAGTCAACAAATTACAGTCCATGAGCCATATTTGGCCGTTTATGGTCCAAATAAAGCCATACTTACTTCATTTGTCTACATACTGTCTATGGTTACTTTTGCACTATGACAGAGTTGAGTAGTATCAACAGAGACCATCTGGCCCAAAAAACAAAGTGTGAGCAGTAACTCTCTCTAATCATCCAAACATTCACTCTTGAGACTAATACTTCACACCCTGGGGAAACTCTCCACATCTCTAGCTTTTCATGCTCAAAAACAAACAAACGTAGAGAAAAAAAACAAAACACAAACAAAAAAAACCACATCAGAAAGGCAAAATTGTGTGGGTTGTACCTCTTCTGACATATAGCTTCAAAATCATAAAGGTAAAAGAAAACAAATTAATTATATTATTTAAATTAATTAATTATGTATAATTAACATAATATATATAGAGAGAGTGAGTATATATAGAGAGAGAGTAGAGAGAGAGAGAGAGAGAGAGAGAGAGAGAGAGAGAGAGAGGTTGATGAGGTTGATTTATTATAAGGAATTGGCTAACATGACTGTGAAGGCTGAGAAGTCCTGTGATCTGCCATTTGCAAGCTGGAGACCCAGGAAAGCTGGTGGTGTGAATTCTAGTCCAAGCCCTAGTGTTTGAGAACCAGACACGCAGGTAGCATAAGTTCCAGTCCAAGAGCAGGAGAAAATAGGTGTCTAAGTTCAAGCAGTCCAACAAAATACCAATTCAGCCTTTCTCCACATTTTTGTTCTATTCAGGGCCTGGAGGATGAGGCCCCCTCACACTGGTGAGGGTGGGTCTTCTCCATTGAGTCTGCTGATTCAAATGTTAATCTCTTCCGGAAACACCTTTACAGATACACCCAGAAATCTGAGCATTTCCTGACTCAGTCAAGGAGTCAGGGATTGACACAAAGAATTAACATCACACTGATAAAAACTTCCTTCCAACATGAACACAATAGATTCTTACATAATTATCATTTTTCCAGTTGTGCCAAGTGTCCCTGTTCTCCCTTCTTTCAATGTTCCAACTCATGCCTTGGATACTAATTAGCATTGTATTTGCATATGGTAGTCATACATAGCAATTAAAGAGCATTCCACAATTTTAAATAATTCATATCATTCTTATATTTACATACTTGTTGGTATGGACAAAACATACATAAAGTGTGATATTGATTCTTCTCAATGTGCACTACATGCACATTGAGTGCTAAAATCGAAAAGTTTTATCTTTATAAAAATATTTGCTAAAAACACTTTAAAAATTAAAAAATAAAATAATTTTGATATAAAATGAATATTTATTACTAAATTTACATGTTAACTTTTATTTTGTGGGTCAGTTTTGAATATTTATAAAGAAAAATATTATATTTGATAATAGATATAAAATAAGTCTGGTCTTTATATTTCACATATACTGAAATTTACATGTTGGATGAATATATATTAACTTTACTGCCCTTTGTGTAAATTTACATTTTATTTTTGGTCAACTGGATAATAACTGTCAATATAACAAAACATAGGTAAAAATTCTTGACTATAGAATATAGAAATGTTTCCAAAATAAAGGTAAATTATGAAGTAAATATATAATAACTTATTGATTATATATGTCTCCACTTAACCATTTGATCATCATTCCTTGAATACAACATCCAGATATATACAATAATAATTACATTTGATCTTCTTTGATATTTTTGTACTTCCTTCAACTTTTCAATCATATGAAAGCTATACGTATGTTTTTGTTTTGAAGGTATATTTGACAATATAGGAGCACATAATATAGAATGTTTATTAGCTTGGTTTATGATGTTAACCTCTTTAAATATTAATATATGGTAAATGAGCTTCCTTTTGTATTTCATTGCTGCCTTAGTTACTATGAAAGTTAGGTGAAGTCCTGTTCATGTGAATGGACTGAAAACCCACATTGAAACAGCAGCACTTCCTTCTGTTCCTGACTGTTTAGGCTTAGATGATTGAAATAATCTCTCTGGACCTGATTCCTTATCTGTATGAGAGGGTAGTATTTCCGTGGTGATCATATGAACCAAAGTCTGTGAAAGTGTCTAGCACAGTACTTGGCTCATGACGGTTTCTTACTGTAAGAGTATTGCCTCACTTGAACCTCAAGATGAGACTGATTTTATTAAATGCTACCTTTATTCCTATTTGATAGATGATGAAATTGAGATTCTGGAAAATAGTACCCACCAGATATCACAAAGTCAGTAAATGGCGAATATGGGTCCATCATGCATGACTTAACAGGATTATGATAAAAGCATTTTTCATGTGACACCTCAATGTCCTTAATATGTCACACGTGAAAAACAGCTTTGGATAGATTAAAACAAAGGGCCCTTGTGTGTTGATATGTCACTTCTTCTTACTCTCTAGGTCCATGGTGGCTCCTAACAGCATTTTCTATGAACTGGAGGTTCCAGGAAATAAAGTTTGAAATAAATGCCCTAAAACCATTGTCCTTGTTACATCATTGCATACATCTACATAAGAAATCACTGGTAGCTTTTGTTTCCTGCAGCAACTCTGACAGCCCAACTGGAGAATTTTCCATCTGCCTCTGCTACTTAACAGGGCCATTTCTGAATGTCATGAACACAACTTTCCACATCACCTTCCACTTATATTTGCTCTCCCTATCTTATCCCAAGGTTCGGCCAGTATAGTATCAGATGTTACCATATCCCTGACTTAACTTGACTCAATCTTGCATTCACGTAAAAGCATTCTGAGACTGGTCATGTGTCAGACTGGTGGCCGGCTGTATGCCACCAGTTTAAAGACCAGCTGCAATTACTTGAATTTGCTAACATTTCAGTAGCATTTTACACACCTGCAGTTTTCTTTCGTTTTTCAGACAAGCCTAGATTTTGCCAATCCTGGCATTTTTCAGTAACAATGTATTTCTCTGACAGCCCCAGTGAAAGCAAGTGGAGCTTAGCACCTTTCAACTCTGATATTGCCTTTGGCTCTCACGCAGATATCTATCATTGCAGCTTCTATTTTCAGGGTTCAGGAATGCACAGGTTTGGAAGACCGAACTGTGCCAGGCATCAACATAAATCAGATCATGTCACTGTACTGCTTACTACTCTCCAATGGCTTCTCATCATACTCAAAACTCTTTATTTTGCCGTGGAAAACTTGCACGAGCCGATCCCTCCCTGTTCCCGCAACAGCATCTCGTATCGTGATTTGCCTCTCCCTCTGCTCCATCCACAATGACCTACTTTCTGTTCCGCTACCACCCAGAGTTTATTTCTGCAGCAAAGACTTTGAGCTAACTGTTCCCTGCCTAGAATGTTTTTCCTCCTGACTTCATGTGGCTGTTCCTTCATGTCATTCAGAATTTGGTTTAAATATCACCTCCTCAATATCACCTGCTGACTACCTAATCTAAATCAGCTACTGAGAAACTTTCTGTCACATAATGCTACGATAATTCTGTGTCTGCCCCTACTTGTACTTCTTTAATTTTTAAAATTATTACATTTGGGAGGCTTTTTGTTTGTTTGTCTCTCCTTTACAGAATGCAAATTCCATGACTGTGGGGACTTCCGTGTTCTATTCACCGCTATATCTTCAGTATGTAAAACGGAACCTGGCACGCAGTAGGGATTCAGTAAATATTTGTTTAATTATGTTTTAATTAACAGCTTAGCCTCCCAACTCTCAATATCCCTATTCCCATAAAGCCAAGTCTTTTGCTTTAATATTAAATTTGGTAGGGGAGACATAATGCTATGTGGATTTGCCCAATTTCATTTGATATTCTTTCCATTTGGCCACACAAAATAAACTATACTGATCAGTACTTGTAGTTAGGCGGTTATATGACTTGTTTTGGCTAATACAATGTGAGTGGAAGTGATCTGTGTCAATTTGGGTTGAGGCAGGGAAAACTCCCTCACCATTCTCTCTCTCTCTCTTCACTCTGGGTGTTGACGACAGGAGGATGTGTGCTGAGATAGGACCACAAGATGGAAGCAGGGTGCGTGGGTGAGTCATCACAGGGAACACAGCTGCCCCAGGAACTGCTCAGTCTACAGTGGACTTAGTACGGGTAAAAAACTAACACTAGTCTGTGTTGTTGTTTATCCCAGCATAAGCTTAACCTATCCTGAGCAATGAGTCCATGTGGAGGGAAAGGAGCATGGTCTCAAGAGCCACCTAGAATCAAAGCCAGCTTAAGTTACTTGATCTGGCTAAGCCTCTATATAATAAAGGTTGAATGCTTCACTTACATGAACACTATTAGGAGATAACACTACTTGGGACAAGTAGTGTTCATTCCATTTTAGTTTAGGATTAAATTCTCTAAACCAGACATTTGTCTATTCTCCAAATATTCAATACAATGTTGAACCCTTGCATCCCAGCCATGGCATACAGATGAACACCAGCCCTTCATAACACTTACTCGATGTTAATATTGGTCATACTTCTAAGTGCTAGGAATTGTTCTAGAAACACAGGTGTGAATAAAACACCTTTTCCCTCCAAAGCAGCTCTTACTTCTATAAATAGGATGGATATATGAATAGATAAATTTGATGAGTTATGACAAAAATAATCAATGCTATCACAAAGACTCCATCCAAATGCAAGAGGTAAAATTCAAGCTAGATTATGACGTATAAAGAGCAATGTGAGAGCTTTGGTTGCCCAGCAATTCTAGTCTCCAGACCCAACTCCATTCAAGCTCCCTATGCTCTTGCCTTTTTGCAAAGCTCTGCTGGAGAACACGGCACAGCACCACACAGATAGCATTCCAGAGCCTGGAATTTTACACTCAGGCTGAGGAGGTTGCCTTGGGAATCTGTTTACTAATCTTTTCCAATTCTCATTCACAGGTGCTACAACAAGATCTTTTCCCTAGATTAAAAGTCAAACTCAAAATCTACCCCTTCACTTTCCCACAATGGCCAGACACTCCTTTCACAAACATAACAACCTACTTAGGGTGAATTCTCTGAAATTCTCTCTCCCAGTCATGCACTCAGAGCTCTTTACCCTGGTTTAAAAGGCATGGTTCCTTCTTACCATTTCCATACACATTCGGCAACTCCCATCTCCAAAAAGGTGAGGTAAGTTCTTAGAGGGAATGGAGGCAGTGGAATCAGGTAGATCTGGATTTGAATTTCAGCTAAGTGTAATTTCAGGATTCGTGTAGCTTCATGTTTCAGTTTATACACCTACAAAAGAAGAAAAATAATACCCATGAAAGCAAAATTTTGGAATTTATGTTTAGTGAGAAAACATTCATCATAAAGTAGGTTTTCACATTGTGCAGGTTTTATTTGCATTCTGTTTCTTGTGGATAACCTCACTTATTTTACCTTTGATTCAAATCCTTTTGTGAATTACTTTGGGCCCTTGATTCACCAATTACCCTCTTTTCTTTTTGGGTGTTACTTATTTTTCTCCAACTCATTCCATTCACCATAAAATATCCTATTGAAAATGCAAAATATGGTAACATGATGTCTCCAGATTTGTTTTTTTTTTGGGGGGGGGGTAAGTTTGCTTTAGCTATTCGGGCTCTTTTCTGGTTCTAAATGGAGCATAGAATTATTTTTTCTAGATCTGTGAAGTATGATTTTGGTAATTTGATGTGGATTGCACTGAATTTGTAAATCATTGTGGTTAGTATGCACATTTTAACAATGTTTATTCTACTTATCCATGAACAGGCTATGTTTTTTCTATTTGTTTGTATCCTCTGCAATTTCTTTCCTCAGAGTTTTGTAGTTCTCCTTGTACAGATCTTTGCCCTCCTTGGTTAAGTATATTCCTGATATTCCCAGGTATTTTATTTTTTTGAAGCTATTGTGTATGACATTCAGTCTTTGATTTGACTTTTAGCTTGACTACTGTTAGTATGTAGAAATTCTATTGATTTATGTACATTGATTTTGTTTCCTGAGACTTTGCTGAATTTATATATCAATTCCAGGAGACTCTTGGTGGAATCTATTGGACTTTCTAGGTGCACAGAGGGAAGTAAAACTCAATGGAAATCAACCAATGGTGAGAGTGGAAAAGGGGAGGGGCTAAAATCTACCTAAGAGGTACTATGAATACTATTTGGGTGACAGGCACACCTTTTAGCTGGAACTCAGACATTACAAAAGTGATCCATGTAACCTAAAACATTTGTACCCCCTTAATATTGTTACATAAAAAATTAATAAATAAATAAAAATAAAAGAAAATGAATAGTCAAATAAATCAAATTAAATCAAAACAAATAAGTATGCTTAGAGCAAATAAGCATGCTCTCATAGATACTGCCTGACACAATTAATGTTTCTTGCCTTCTTGAATATGTCTACCCTTATGTCTCCAATTGGTCACCTTACTTTTACTCATGACTTCATTCTTTCACTAAACAAATATTAAGCATCTGCTGTTTGTCAGTCACTGAGATTGGTATTGAGGATACAAACATGATTTTGATTTTCATAGTATAGGGACAAGTCACTTAGATAACAACAATAAAAAATCAGTGTAAAAAACAATTTTACACTATGACATTGGATGTATGTCTTTTCATCTGGTATGTGTAAGTTCCACAGAACTACAGAGGGGAGTCATCAGATTTCATTCGGAATGTCAAAGGAAGAATTCATGAATGAGGTAATATTTGAAAAGTCATAAAATTAACGAAGAAAGGTTTCTTAAATAGGAGAAAGATAGGACACTTCAAGAGGAGAAAATAAACTTTAAACAGAGCAGTGTGTTTTAAGAAATGGACTTAAATTGCTGTAGCAAAAAATGGATAGTTTTGAGAAACATTTAGAAAGCTAATTAACAGAAATTTAAATAAGGAAGTCAGAGAGAGGGAGCTATGAAGTATGACTCCTAGTTTTCTGCTATGGTGGAGCTATGTTCTGACACAGGGGCACTAGAGAATGAATGTGTATTTTGAGGAATATACTAAGTTCATTTATAGACTGTTGGCTTTGAGGCATCTCTCAGTTATTCGAGTGGATAATTCAAGTACAAATTTGGATATTATAGAGCTCAGATGAAAATTCTGGACAGAGGATGTACATTTGGAAATCATCACAACAAAAGTATGCAAATTAAAACATTCAGAGTAAGAAAATTTCCCAGAAAAGACGATAGCATGAGAAATGGATTTAAGATTAGCTCTAAGGAAGTCTCTCATCTAATAAGAAATGAAGAGGAAAGAACCAGTAAAAACCATGGAGGAATGGTCAGTACATATAGAAGGGAAATCATGTGACTTTAAAGTGAAAGACAATTCATGAAAGTGTGTCCATCACCCGCTTAATACTGCTTTGAGCCCGAGTTAAGTGAGTAGCAAGCAGAGTTCTTTGATCAGTGCCATGTGAATTACTATAGGCTTTGACAAATAGAGGTTTGGGGGAGTAGACAGGGTAGAAGCCAAATTTGATTGAAAGGAGAAGTGAAAGGGGAGAATTTGGAGACAGATATGGGAAGTATGGATGACCCTATAAGAAATTGAGAGGCAGGGAGAATTGAGACAAAATGAGCCAATGGCAGAAATGGCCAAGATATCCATGCTATGACTTCGTTTTTTTTTTTTTTTTCCGTTGGACCGTGTTTTGCACTCATTTGCAAGGAAAGAAGTACATTCAAATTAGAATTTATCTCCGAAGTTCCTGTAACCACTGACCTTCTCAGCTTTCTAGAAGTGAATGTAAGTGAACCACAGAGGTCAGAAGGCCTCTTTGATCTTCCTCACTCCTTCCAATGTTAAGCTCCACCCTAAAATAGAAGTTTCACTATGTTCTTGAGGGGTTCATTTTGTTCATAATCCATTTTGGAACAATCCTTCCCACCAAGGCTATTATGAAGTGAAATAACCTTGAATTTCCTGGGAAAATCATGGTTTGTGGCCAACACATGTCAAGCTTCTCAAAAGTATAAATCTCAGAATTCACTAAATTGATAAGTTATAATGTTTTATTCAGTTCCATAAAAAATAATGTGGTAAGCAGCTCATGACCAGATTCCAAGAACTTTGATCCT
>CAUYSK010101041.1:0-20063 GCA_963575035.1 Avahi laniger
GCAAAACTCTTTTTGGGGGAGGAGGAGATCACTTCCATCAAGCCATTAGCGTCAGGTACTTAATAGTCAAATAGTCTCTATATAAGCACAAGCACAAAGCCATTGAGTTATTTTATCTAAAGTAATTATGACTTAGATGACTCAGTTTCCTTAACGGGGATTTCAGCTGAGGCGATAGCTATCTCACACATGATTTCTGACTCATCATCATGGGCATTTTTGCTCTATTTTAACTTTATTGACAAAGCAGCTACGAAAAATATATTTCTATAATGTCAAGTCACAAGGAAAACATTTTTCTTTCTCTTTTCCACAAAGAATACCAGCATGATACTGCCTAAGGATATGTAAAATCCTATACAGAGAAAGATCTAAAATGTTGAGAAAGTTCCAGGAGTTGTGCTCTGGATGTCAAATCCTGCAGCACGAGGGCTACACTGTCACCCCGGACACACATCCAAGAAAAGGATTCAGTTGACTGGATGCTGGAAGGTCCTCAGATGATTTCATTCTTTGTTTTCATATCATGGAGAAAGGCAGAAAAGTACATGTTTTATGGTATGTTTGGTCTGTGATTACTGGGTGTATTAGTTTGCTATATACCAGCCTATTTTAGACTGCCGTGACCAAGTACTGAAAACCTGGTGGCTGAAACAACAGAAATTTATTATTTCACAGTTCTGGAGGCTGGAAGTCTGAGATAAAGGTGTTGTCAGGGTTGGTTCACTCTGAGTGCTTGTGGGACAGTCTGTTCTAGTCCTGTCTCCTAGCTTCTGGTGGTTTGCTGGCAATCTCTGGTTTTCGTTAGCTTGCAGATGTATTACCCTGATCTCTGCCAACGAGTTCACAGGGTGTTTTCCCTGTGTGTGTGTCTGTCTCCAAATTTCCCCCTTTTATAAGACCACAGCCATATTGGATTAGGTCCTACCCTAATGACCTCATCTCAACTTGATCATCTACAAAACCCTATTTCTTAATAAGGTCACATTCCCAGGAACTGGAGGTTATAACTTCAGCATCTTTTGGAGGACACAAATCGACCCACACACTAAGTCTACCCAGTTTGACATTTGCATTTCACTTCTGCTAAACTCGAAGAAGATGGCACAGACTAGAACGTTGGGATTTCCTTACAGGGATTATGTTATGTAGGAAAAATAGTACAGATAAAGGAAGGCTAGACAAAACACCTAAAATAAAATCAACTTAGTTTTGAATATTTACTTTTTTTAGGTTAAATATATGCCTTTGAAATATGTCTCTTATGGTTATCATGTATTTCTTACCATTCTCACCTAATGAATCTTTCCATTAACACATAATCCAAATTACAAAAAGTCTGACAAAATTTTGGTGGGTTCTCAATATCCGATTCATTTTAATCATCAAAGACAGCCTCTGCAATGGGAATTTCTTTCTCTATTACATGTATATTCATATTCACAAGGACAAATGCAGAGTAGAGAAATATTTCTCAATGCAAACAACACATTAGCTATCTGGTTCTTAGGTAAACAGGACATGACTACACTGAATCCACTGGTCTTTTTTCTAATCGCTCTTTGCTGTATCTACCGATTTCTCCACTATCGATTGAATCAGCATTGCAGACAATCCGATTTTGTCATTAAGACAGCTGAAAACTCAAGATTGACTCTTTTTTGATCTATTCCATATAAACACAATTATTGTCAAAGTGTTCTCAAATCCTCCATCTGACTATAGAACAAATGGTTTTATTTTTTTCAGAATTTACTAACAGGAAAAAAGAAAGTGGATTCTACAATCGATTTGCCTAATAGTAGCAGAAATTTGAGTTAACAATTTTAGGAATTGAACCTAAGAGCCACATATCCTCGAGATGGTCTAACTTGACTGCATCTAGAGCTAAATTGATTTAGGATTAATGATACAATGTCTAGAAAATACATTTAGTTTCTTTAAAAAAAAAAAAAGCAGCGTTGGCTTTGGCATAAAGTAATATTAGGGAAGTATAAACCTCAGACATTCCAATGACCCATGTGTTGTTTCTCACTTTTAGTCTACTAGAGTAGTGAATAGGGTGTTCTTATTCTATTATGTTTACCTTTATTCATTTAAAGTATAGATCTGAGTGAAGACTAATAGTCCTAGGTACTTAGCAACTTTCCTTGCTCTCCAAGTGTCCTGCAAATATCATCCCATTACTCTTCAAAACTATCCAGACAAAAAAATCATACATCTCATCTCAAAAACAATCCTTGACAATGAGAATTTATATCCTGCAATAAGTGTGTATGCTATATGTGCATTTAAAATTCACCCTCCTCCCCACCCCCAGTTTTTATTTATTTTGGAGATACAGTCAATAAGTAAGCAATTAGAAACCACTTAAACAAGTCAGGAAGTTATTTATGAATTACTCTCCAACATGTTTGTTTTATAAATTAACGTTAAACCTTTAAATAACAATAGCTTGGTGTGATCTTCTGTGAGGCAAACATGAACCTCTAAGTGTTTAAATGTATTAAGAGCTCCTTTTCTACTTACATAATGATATATGTTTATCTTATTAGCACCATAAAAATATTAGTAGCCATCCATAAATAGAACTCTGATAAAAGGATACTTTATTTCAGAATCACTAATCTATGTTAATACCATTTTGGTCAGGGTCTTGTTACAGCTGTTAGGATTTCAACCCCAATAGGTCAGAGAAAGAAGACAAGAAAATCCTTAATAAAATGTTGTTAGAAGCTACAGGTGGGAAATAAAAAAGCTCTTGTGACCTATAATCTTATTCCCTCATAAAGTCACCAAGAGAGCACAGCAGCTTCTGCAGCTGAAATTAGACAGCACACTAGTGGCTTTTCAATCTCAACTTTTACAGTTCGATGTTATCATTTCAGTGAAGAACAAATGAAGGACACGGCAGCACTGCCAAGATGTTCTCTCTGGGTTTAATCAGTCCACTCAACCACATGAGCAACTCTGCCTTAACAGTATTTTATTCCCATTTATAAACAACGCAGACATTTTGCTGGTCTGTTCATAAACAAACAACAGATTCTCAACATGCTCTATTTGGGTTTGATCAGTTTCTATGCCAAATACATCTTTCGAAAGGAATTTTTTTCTTTAATACTAAGTCAGATCAACTTTATAATGGAAGTTGTCATGAAATCATAAAATCTACCCTAGGCATCAGCCCAGGAGAAGTGGCAGAGTCCTTCCAATGTATAATCCCACTACATTGGCACTGTGTAAAAATCTGTATAAAAAAGTCTAGTAAAGGGCTATAGGCAAGGGCTTGACCAAATAAGAGTGCTGGTGGTAATTGTACTCAGTCAGTAGATGCCTCTGTGAGCTCTTGCTTAAAATGTAGTAGGCTTTGACTTTGTTCTATCTTTACAGCCATTGGTGATAGTGCAAAGCTCCTACATTTGGATCTTGAGGGAGAATGCTTGTTACTTCATTTTGCTTGGATAAGTATATAACTTGTATTTTCCTTGGCCCAAAAGAGAAAAAAAGAAAGCTTTTTAGATAACCATTTGATATATTTTTCTTTCTTTCATAGAACTAGTATGTTATGTTTTCCTCTTTAATTGGAGAAGATATTTAGCAAAATATGATTGAAAAGAATAAATGTTGACATGGAAATATCTCAGGAAGGGTAGATAGCAATTTTCTATGTTTTATTTTTCTCCACATTTAAAAAAAGCATATCTCTAGTTACCATATCGAAGTTACATTTTAAAAAAATGTTCCCTCAATACCTAATGGATTTTTTAAAAAATAGGTTCAGATTATCAACTCTAAAAATGCTATCATGGAAAAAGATAAGTTTCTCATGTTTGAACACAAAAGAATTGCCTATTTTACACAAATTCATTATTTTTTCCTAAAAGTTTCTCATACTTTAGAGACAGTTGAGTTTAATATTATTTGAAGAAGACAAAATTTTATAGATTTAATTTACTTTCAAGCATCTGCATAATGTTAAGGTTCAGATTTAACATAAGCTTAAGGTTTTTCATATGCAGTTTTCATTTATTTACCATGTATAGGACAACCTGTTTAAGAATATTTGGCTCTGTGAGCAGTTTACTTGACAAATTATGTCAAATATTTGCTTTCTGAAATCCCAATAATTGGTTGAGTATAATTGTACTTCATGTTAGCAAAAATAAATAAATATGGGACTAAGGAAGTCCTATCATTAATTTGTCAGAAAAGCAAGTTGCCATTTCTGAAAATTTAATGTCATCGAAGCTCTATTTCCAATAGCCAAGGAGCACTATTGCTAATAGACTTCAGAGCTTGAAATAAATAAATCTTTGGAATCCTGTTGCATCTCTTGGGGTGTGACATTTGACAGTCTTTTATAGCACAGAACGAAACAAGTTTGTGAGCTGGAATTCAATTGTGGTGTATTGATTCCTTGCATCAGTCATTATTCCCTGCTGATTGACAGGTGAAAATTGGTTACGTTAAGTATTTCATATGTTATATTGGCTGACATTTGCTTGCCTGCTCCTGTGTCAATATTGTTGTAAAGATCTCCAGCTTTATGAGATAGCAATAGACACTGAGTGTGGCTTTTGTGTGATGTTCCAGTGTTTTTCCTGACATAATTTAAGACATATTAAAAACCAGCAGCATCTTCCCTCTTGAGAAGCTTAATGCCAATATTATTGTCTTCCAGGGGAAGATCATGTATGCTCATAATCGGGTGCTAATTTCCACCCGTGCGCTCATGTTTAGGCATTAGGCACTATAACTGTAAAATTGAGCCTTCTTGATTGATTCATGTCAAGCTTCATCTCGGCTCCTGCAGGGGGAGTCATCCGGCTGACCCTTTTTACACTAAAAGAAGAGATTTGTGTTCCTTTCTTTCACCTGGAACCATCAAATTGACTGAATAATCTGTAATACATTAGTGCTGACATTTGTTAGGGGAGAATTAAACAAGACACGGTAATCATTCCTGGGAATAAAAATTGTGTTTGATTTCCAGCAGAGTTCTATTAAAGGGATGACAGAATCTGTCTCTTCCAAGGTGGGAAATCGTGAATATTCTCTGCATTAATGAATCGAGTTAACGCTTTAATTGCTTATAGGATGTAGTTCTCCAAAATGAGTGTTAAAGGATAAGGAGGGCCTGATTTATGGTCAACACATATTTGTAACCACGGTGAAGTTCTTAGGGGAAAAGAATGATTCTTACTCTTTTTGCTTTTGTTAGTCTGAGACACAAGAAGTTGTATTATTCCCTAGGATATATAAAACTAATCCAAAAATGGCCTATTATCTATTCTCCAACTCACTTGAGAAATATGCCAAAAAGATTGAATGAGCTAAGTATCTAAGTACTAAATTTGATACTGTTTTTCATTATGTCACTTAAGTTCGCAATGTCTTTGAATTTAGATCAGGAAATATCCTTGCAGATTATTCTTCCTATTCCAGAGCATGTAGGAATCATAGAGTCAGAGCTTCATTTAATGCGGAAGCTGCCAGGCAACCGTGTTTCACATTCCTTGGTGTGCATTCACAGCACCTGCTCGTCATCCAGAGCTGTCAACACGGCGCTGAGCCGTATCACACTCTACAGTTCATGTGGGCGTGCTCTGTAAAAACCACAGGCTTTTCTATCTAACTTGTGTAGGTTTAATTTTCAAGATGATTCATTCATAAGTGACTATGTATGTTTTCCATTATGAGTTCACACTTCTCAGAAGTACCACTTAAAAATGGACCTTTTCCACTTTTGACTACATTTGTTGAAGCAATTGTCGAGTTTGTTAATTGGGGTCATTTCGAAATGCTAAGATGCCTGTGCTCTAGATACTTCACACCGTGTGGGGCGATTTTGGAAAGAGAACTGAGCTCCTTTTGCAAATAATAATAATAATAATATAGAGAAAACGAAATCTTCCTCTTCCTTGAATGATTATAAAGGACTCTAGAAACTTGCTAAAGTTAAGCGGATGATCCATGTACTAGTGGGAAGCACCTATCAATTTCTACAAAAAATAAACTCTTAGTCTAATGGGGTAAAAGAAGTTGATTTTACATCATTTAATTTGGGAAGTTTAGTGGTTTATTGCCTTTCAGATGGCATGTTTCTGTCCAAAAATCTTCTTTGAGCAAACATAAATTCTATAGCCTCAGCCAAGTACTTTGTTAAGATTAAATCTACTAACAAGAAGACAGAAAGCTTGCTCCCGTGGACTTCACAGTCCCCTGAGAGAGAGATGGAACAACATACTTGGAATAAAATAGGTTAAAGGAAGAAGCTGTACAAAAATGCTCTTTTGTTATGTCCATGACCCAACTAGTTTGCACTCCAATTTTGTAAATAAAAGCACATACATTCATCTTTTAGTGTCATTTTTACACCTTACAGAGGAATGTTATAATGCAGAAGAGAGTGCTATATAATTTATGAAATCAGAATCAAATATTTGACAGTTTATCTAGTGTCTCTCATGAACCTATTTGTTGACAAAAGTGCTTGTTCTGAATGGAGAATGCCGGGCTGTGCGTCGCGCATCTCCACAAATTCACTTCTGGGGGAAGAATGAGGAAACTCTTTAGTTGCCAATTATCCTCTCACCTGAAAAGCCTGGGGAGCCCTGAAGTGTTTCAAAGACAATACATATTTTCACTGAAATTACAAACTAGATCAAGGTCAAGCTAATCTATTATCAGTAACTGCAAAGTAAAACAAACGAACACTGAACTTGGAACATGAAGCCAGATCGTACTGACACGAAATTCCTGTTCTGGAAAAGGAGTTTGTATTGCCCGATTTCTGCCATTATTCCTAAACCTAAAATTCAATGACAATTCTACAGAAAGTAATTAAAATAATACCAGTAAGTCATACAGGGAACAGAAGGATATGCATGCAGTTGAAAACATGTTAGTAATAAGAAAATTCGTGATTCATTTGTTAACATATAAATAAATCAAACATGGGTGACTATGATTTATTAGTGTCAGGAGTCAGAGGTATAAAGGTTAATGAGACCACGCCTCTGTCTTGTGTGTTTGTACAACAGGAGAAGAGCAGGAGAGGTGACTAAGTCATCCAGTTTGATAAGCCCTATAAAAGAAGCAAGTTTCTTTAGCAGCTCCGAGGAGATAGCAAGTGATTGTATGGGAAACAGAAAAGGGTCAGAGAGCCAGAGGTGACGTTTCAGCTGGATAGACATTAAAGAATGTGTCAGTTTCTCAAGGTGGTCAAAGTAGGAGTAAAGGAGTTTCCCAAGAAGACAGTTATTGCTGGTCATCCCTTTGCTGAGAACGTAATTGTCTCTAAATAGTTTAAGAAAGAAGGAATTTAAAATAGGCTGCTATATAACTTATAACATTTTTAGGAGAGCTGAAAAAAGTTTTCATTTGGGCTCTCAGAAATGATTCCCAACATCATACCACAGAGCCAGGCCACTAGAGAACTAATAGTTCTACAATCAGGAACCCCCGGCCAAGAATGTATAGCTGCTGCCCCTATTAGAGACACAATGCATAAGTTACCAGCCCAGGAAACCACTGTTGGCAGGTAAGCACAGCAAAGAGAGAGATCATGATGTGTTTCATTTGCTGATATATCTGACGGACCAAGAAGAGTGTCTGGCATATGACAGGTGCTCAATAAATATTTGTTGAGTTAATTGAATAAGTGAACTGCTAACTCCACCTGCTCCAGAACCATCCAATGCCTAATAGAATTCACTCCAATCAATGGATGTCGTGTAGCTTGCTTCTCCGCATCCACCGAGTTGATGAGACACTAGTACATCAGTAATGTTGAGAAGAGAAATAAAATGCCTCCCTAATGCTGTTTGCCAGCAAAGACAATAGACATCTCAGAGGCATGATCTCTGTTCCACTTTGGCTTCCAATCTCAAATGATTGTATCGCTTTGGCAGAACCTAGTCACGCCCGGCGTGTACAATGACAGGAGCCTGGGAAATTTGACTTGTAGCTCTTTGGCTTCTTCAGTACGGGACAGCAAGAAAAGAGAAGTAAACAGACCATGCTTTTGATGCCTAACATCTGCATATAAACTGCCTATTAGCTTTAAGTTTAATAGCAACAAAGAGAATAACAACATGGCCCTACCTATCGTACAACTGTGATGAATATAGTGAAAACATACCCACCCCTCTCTCAAAGGGTGGACACGACGTCCATCCATTACTGAATTTATTTCTGATAATTTCATTCTTTTCTGAGTCAGAGTCTTCCTTAATTATCTTGTAATCCATGTACTAAATAATAAACATAATAACCATAATCATACACTATATAAAAGGGAGGGAGGAATAAGTGACACTCAAAAACCATACTCACATGAAATATGAGATTGGGCAAAATTATTGAATTGATCAGAGTGACCCCAGATTGCAAGCTAAGCTACCTAAGGACCCAACGGTGCAAACAAAATATATTCTGGCCCTACCATGGGTTGGGATCACCTAGTAGTGGATATCTGTCTGTTTTTGGCTTACATATCGATGGGGAGAACTTTGTGTCACATCCCTAACTGTGACTTTTAGGACTAGCAATGATTCCAGACATCCTCATATAGGAACATTGGGCCAAAAGAACAGCAGGTATAGAAGGACCCACCTCCACCTCTGCCCCTAAGCTTGCTAAGGTGAAGTCACTCACTGCCTCTTCACTAAGCTTCACCCTCCTGCCCTCTGTATTAATATCTCACCCCTCCACACACACAGAAGGAAAGAACTGTACCCACACCATTTGAAAACAGAGACGGGGTGGAAAATGGGGTCATAGCCAATCTCATTACATCTGAAATGCAGGGAGTTTATTATCATGTATTTTGGATTTTTTTCCCTAGATAAATTTATATACATGGACACTATCATCCTTATTTCTATAAATGACAATGAAGTCAGAGTCAGAATATAATAAATTCTTTCCTTTAAGACTCAGTCTAAATTTTCTCTTCTATCAGTCAGAACCTCTAGCAGATCACTATTCTTTAGACAGTAGAATAACACAAACTTTCAGTTCTAAAAAATCTGCCTATGTAGGTTAATGTGTCATCTTCCAAGGCCATGGTGATGCTAGCCAGCACCCCAGAAGATCTTAGGATGGCAACAGTCTCTTCCCTACCCATGATATATAACAATAATCCACTCAAAAAATTCCTTGGACTTTTTTGTCACCAATCTTCCACCTGTTCACCTGGCCAAACCATTAGCCAGTGAATAGTCCCTGCTTTTATCATGTATTCTTCTAGAAAACCATAGCTCGAGGTTCTGCCTGCTATGAAGATCTGCACTTCAAGTCCACTTCTGAATACATCTATAATGCAGGACTCATCCACTTCTGGTGAGGGAAAACCCACATTCTCAACGATCTGTAAACCAGTGGACTGATTTTATGGGAACTCTCTATGAGGCCACAGGTATAAATGAAGGAAAGGCAGCAAGAATAGGTACAATGTGAATATAAGACACCTTCTCGATCGACGTATTTGTGATTTTACAAGATGATCAAGGTTAATCTCATAAAGACAACTTCAATTCGATAACAGACTGCTGCTACATACTTCCAACTCGTGGCTTTGTGATAAGAACACTGGTTTATGAACACGGGCAGTACAGGACACAGGGCACTTGGTGTCTCGTGGTTAGCATATTCCAGTAGCACGCCAAGAGAATAATCATTGCCACAGGAGTCCTTGCTCCAAAACCTCAGAGGACTGAACTCTGATTCTGCTATCTGGCATTGCCAGAGTCTTCATAGATTTTTCTATATTTCAAGCACCATTATATCTCCCGGGCCCATTTAAAAAGCGGCTTCTACAGCAGCCTGGAGCAACTTAAGAGTCTCTTCTGTCTCTGGGACCCAGTTCAAAGTTGTGAAACCTTAAGGGCTACTCAGTAAATGGGTTATAAAAATGCCCACGAGTATGGTTTAAATTGCCTCTAAATCTCAAGCAGCCCGTGAGCATTCTGTAAAGTCTGGCAAGTTTTCTTTAACTTTGGAGGTTAAAGAAAATGGTGTGTTGCACACCACTGGATCTCTTCAGCCTTCACTGAATTCAGAGTGCAATCCTTACCCTCTTGCATGCCTGTATCTTACATGTGGACCATCGTTATTTCCTGCACATTGACCTCACAGTGGGCCAACGCAATACCCTGTGCAATGGTGAAATGACCAAGGTTCCTGCAGACTAAATTATGACAGAGAACCAGACAAGTGACACCCTGAAGCAATGCAGTGGGATTACAATACTATCACCAAGAGATGAAAACAAATTGCATCTGGAATTTTTGAGTTCTTGGGGTGGAGAAACTGTATTTGCTAGATAAATTGTTACACATCTCTACCCAAAATTGTGTCGATGTGCTTCAGTAATAGACAACTCCGGGAGCAGCTATTGATGTTGGAGCTAACACATCACTAAATGTGTAATAACCCACCACTAAGCGGAGGGAGTGGCGCTTACCAAATGACCACACTAGCACACGTGGACCTGGGCTGGGAACCAAAGAAGCTGTGATGATCTAGAAGTGGGAGGGGCTTTGAGAGCTGACCCTCTGCTTCTGCCCCACTCTAATCCCTTTCTAGCACAGATTCAGCCACAGTTAGGTGAAAAACTAGAATTGGAAACCTTAAAAATATTTCAGAAAAATTAGAATTTCTTACAGGATGAGAGGTATTTATAAAGTATTCAAATTTGGCATGGTTGGCCGTATAGTTGGGTTGTAGTATGGGACACTCAGAATTATCTGAATGCTTGTAATGTCATTTTTCCAATTTCGTGGTCACCCTTTTTCCCCCAATAGCTGACCTAACATTTACGGGAATCTTTGAAAGGTTCGCAACATAACCTATATTGTAATTCAGCATCTCAGAGTCAGATTTAGTAATTTATTTAGGCAATTTCAATTAGAGGTGACAAAGTGATAGTTCTTTTAGGATACCCATGGATGATCATGGTCATCTGGTTTTATCTTAATCTGAGAATTTATAAATCTAAATTCTAATTTAAAAAAACTCACCAGAATATTTACAAGCAGCTATCCTAAACCAATGTTCATATTCCCCATTATTTGCACATGGTCTATTGAAGCAGTCATATGGTGTGCCAGGGCCTTGCCTTTGATGCATGCTTATTTCTGGGTGGTCTCAGATGATAATATTAGTAACTTCATAATCTCTGTATGACATGGGGAATTAGTCTCTTGTCTTCTAATGCTAATAAGATTCAAACACAATCAGGCATTGTTTTTAGCATTTTAGAATTTTGGCTTTCATTGAAAAGGTATATGTCCACTTTCAGCGTAAGTAAATTACATTAAAGAATTTTAGGCACTGGTATCTTTTGCAATTGCTAATTATTTTGTTTTAGTTGATGGTATATTTATTTGCCAAAGAAGGTTTAGATTTATGGTCAAGAGGTAAATTATACTTCTTAGTGAGAATATTATAAAGAAAAGACGTCCTCACTATTTAGAGTGAGATGGAAGTAGGGTGGAGAAAATAGTCGTCAAAAAGATAAATTACTTTTTTAAGGCCTTACCTTCATAGCTGTCCTGTCATTTTACTTTTGTAGAGATCATACTCTTGAAAGAGATCCAAGAGTCCATCTTGTCTAGCCCTTTAGCCCACAGGAAAAGAAGCTGATGCTGCAGCCCTACCCCAATTAAACACTTCATTATATACTGTCTTATTCTCTAATTGCCTCTTGCACGTATTACATTTCTAACAAGACTATAAGCTCTTTGATAGCAGAGATAATTATCTTCTGTGTTGTTTTATCTCCCTCACAGCTCTTAATACTTGTTGATTAAATGATTGATTTAATCAAGGATGCTCTCTTTTGTATCCCTTACGCTTCCCAAGATCACTGGTCAGGTCACAGATTGAAGCACTCATGGCAGAAGATATTGTTAGTATGTAAGGATTCTGGGTCCTTTGGCTATAGTGCGCTTGGTTAATAAAGTAACTAAGTCAGGTGACTCAATAATTAATGGAATGAAAATCAAGAGCGAGGATTACAAAAGGAATTTGTAAATTTAAACAAGCATTAGTTTTCCAAAATGATGATCATGATACAAATGAACTTTTGTTCACTATAAAAATACCAAGAAGTTATAAAATTCACTTAATAAGTACAAACTGTGTGCTTCTGTGTATATGTGTTTGTACACAGAAAATCAATAGCTTAGGATTGGTCAGCGTACATATATTCATCTAGTAATTTGACAAGAAGTCATAGATGTATAAAATATCTTTGAAATTGTGAGAATCTGTGTTTTACAAATGAAAACACTGAGACATAGAGTATTTAAGTGGTTTGATGTTCTGTCCAAGATCACATTTATTAAATGCATTTAGATCAGCTTAAATTGGTCATTTTAATGCTTTTTCTATGCCTTGTAAAGGTCATGTAGATGTTTTGTATTTGAGAGACATGGTTTATAGCAATGAGTACAGTGGTTTAAAGTAGATAGTCACCCTCTATTACATAATTTTTAATTAGATAAATGTTCATTTCACCTATTGGTCTATGAATTGCCTGATGACAAAGATTCTGTCTTATTTTCTTTATCTTTCATTACGTGTAAAGAATTACCCAGAGTAATTGGTCAATAAACTTGACCAGTTTTATGGTTAATAACTAAAAATAGTGGATCACCTTTAATTTTTAATAAATGAGTTTTTGCTGGGAGAATTTCACCATCCTCACTATGACCTAGTGGAGGCTATAAGTAAAGGGAACAGTTTTAAATATGTCTTTTCCCAAAGGTGAAAGCAAAGGCAGCAATAGCACACGATTCCTTATACAATTTATTTTACAAGACTTCATCTTAATCTTTCTCCCAAAAATATTTTTAAATTTTAAGGCAAGTAAAATTATAGTTAATTAGATGCTTAAGTACTGTTTATTGTATTTGTATATTATATATGGATCAAACTTATGTGAACAGGAATTACATGTCTGTGTGTGGGGAACAGAATTTTAAAGCAATGAGATCTCCTATACCAGCAATATGGACTGTATTTTTAAACTTTGTTTTAACAACCACGTAATTTTACAATTTAGTGTAAAATTCAGTGTTTGGAACTTTCAAATCCCAACAGAAAAACAGACATATCCACTGGAAAGCAAAACCAACACCACTTCAACAACGCTGACAAAAATGTAGCTGACAGGTATGCCCCCAAAAAACCAAAATAGAAGTGGGAGGGGCCAAGCCACCAATTGTTCCAAGACCTGCATTTTATTATTTTTTTAATTTTTAAAAAATTTCAGAATATTATAGGGGTACACATGTTTTGGTTACATAATTTGCTTTTGCACAGTTTGAGTCAAAGTTATAAGTGTGGCCCTCACCCAGATCGTGTGCATTGTACCTGTTAGGAGTAAATTTACCCATCCCCTTCTGCCCCTCCCACTTCCTTGATTTCTGTTGAGTTTTATTTCCATATGTGCACATAAGTGTTGATTGATTAGATCCAATTCAGTATTGAGTACATGTGGTGGTGTTTTTCCATTCTTGCAAGACTTCACTTAGGAGAATGGTCTCCAGTTCCATCCAGATTGCTACAAAAGACACTAGATCACCATTTTTTTATGGCTGAGAAGTACTCCATAGTGTACATATACCACATTTTGTTAATCCTCTCATGTATTAATGGGCACTTGGGTTGTTTCCACATCTTTGCAATTGTGAATTGTGCTGCTATAAACATTCAAGTACGGATGTCTTTATCGTAAAATGTCTTTTTTTTCCTTTGGATAGATGCCCAGTAGTGGGATTGCTGGATCAAATGGTAGTTGTTCTTTTAGTTCTCTGAGGTGTCTCCACACTGCTTTCCACAGAGGTTGCACTAGTTTGCAATCCCACCAGCAGTGTATGAGTGTTCCTATCTCTCCGCATCCATGCCAGCATTTGTTGTTTTGGGACTTTTTGATAAAAACCATTCTCACTGGAGTTAGGTGATATCTCATTGTGGTTTTGATTTGCATTTCCTTGATGATTAGAGATGTTGAGCACTTTTTTTTAATATGTTTTCTGGTGATTATTCTGTCTTTGCAAAGTTTTTATTAATGCCCTTTGCCCACTTTTTAATGGGGCTGTTTGATTTTTTCTTCTTAATTTTCTTAAGTTCTATATTGATTCTTGTTATACTGTTGTTGATTTAAAGTGTATTTATCTGATATGAGAGTGGCTACATCTGCTTGCTTTTGGTTTTCACTGGCATGGAATGTTTTTTCCATCCCTTTTCCTTGAGTCTGTGTGAGTCCTTGGGAGTTAGATGTTTCTTGGAGACAGTATATATCTGGGGTATGTTTTAATCTATTCAGCCACTCTATGTCTTTTAAGTAAGACAGTAAGACTATTCACTTTCAGTGTTAGTATTGATATGTGGGATACTGTCATATTCATCATGTTGGGTGATAGCTTGTTGTTTTGTTTTCCCTCTTGTGTTATTGTTTTATTAGAGCTGTGAGTTTTAACTTTTGGGTGTTCTTACACTGGTCAGTATCTATTGTGCTGTTCCATGTACAATGAAGTTCTGGGTATTTCCTATAGCCAGGTCTAGTCATGACAGAGTCTCTTAGTGCTTATTTGTCTGGAAACATCTTTATTTCCTTATTATGATACAAAATACTTGGCTGGCAGTTGTTCTTTTTAATAAGACTAAAAATGGGGCCCTAATCCCTTCTGGCTTGTAAGGTCTCCACTAAGAAGTCTGTTGTTAGCCTTATAGATTTTCCATTGTAGGTTAGTTGTTGCTTTCATCTTGCAGCTTGTAGAATTTTCCCTTTCATTTAGACTTTGGTCAAGTTGATGATTTGTGACTTAGAGATGTCTATTTTCTATGAATCTTCCTGATGTTCAAAGACCATCTTGTATATGATTATCTGAATCTCTGGCAATACTGAGTAAGTTTTTCCTCAGTAATTCCCTCAAATAGGTTCCCATGCTTTTCTCTTTTCCTCCTTCTCCCTCAATCTTGGTTCACTTTACACAGTCACGTTACTTTAAGTGATTGTTCATTCTTCTTTATTCTTTTTTCTCCATCTTTGACTGGCTGGCTTAGTTCGAGAGCCTTGTCTTCAGTCTCTGTGATTCTCTCTTCTGCTTGGTCTAATTTGTTGCTGAAGCTTTAGGCTGTATTTTGAAATTCCCTAAATGACTCTTTCATTTCTTTAAGTTCTGTTATAACCTTTCTTATCTTTAGTGATTTTTTTCATTGATGTCCTGAAATATTTTTTTTTTTTACTTCTTTGTGTTGGTTTTCAACTTTCTCTTCAATTCTTTTCATATTATTTGCTGTCTATATTCTGAACTCCATTTCTGACATTTTGACAGTTTCTTTTTGGTTGGGTTCCATTGCTATAGATCTATTGTGATCCCTTGGGGGTGTGTAACTAGCTCGTTTTTTTCATGTTGCCAGAATTCTTTTCTTGGTTTCTTCTCTTCTGAATCCTCTTCTCTCAGGTCAGGGCAGAGAGGTTTGCAGCACTAACTGTTCTCCTTTGCTGGGAACTCTCCTACTTAGTGAGCAGAAGGAGAGGTCCCTAGATGACACTTTTATGACCTACTCTGGAAGATTGGCCTGGTAAGGGAGGGGAAGATGCAGCTGATCTCTGTTGTCCTGTGATTGTCACCATCCCAGCCAGTGTTGGATGATCTTGCAAAGCAGTGCATTGTTCCCAGGCTGTTGCTGGAAGCTTTGGTTGGGGGATAAAGGAGCCCCTCTCTAGGGAGGCTGGTGTTGAGGGGGATTGGTCTGCCCAGGTGACCCCATGGTGGTGACACTGGCAGCTGGGTGATGCTATCTAGGTGGTGGCGGTGGATGTCAGGGCTGTGGCTTTCACTCTAACCAAGTCGTAGTCACCACAGAGCTTCTCAGGCAGCGACTCCTGTTTGGCTCACATCCCTTATTGGGGGAGAGGTGCTCAGCTCCTATTCACGGGGCATGCTAGAGCAGGTCTGGCCCTCTTTCAGATTTAAAATTTTACAAAGTTAGCTTGTGTAGTTCATGGAAAGCTAAAGCATTCTCATGTTCAGAATTGAAGAAAGTTCCTTACAGATAATAAGTGTACATTTGTTGAGTGAATAAATCGATCAGTTAGGAAACTTAACTACTCAGAACCTAGCTCAGTAAGCAATGCCTCCCTGGGTAGAGGAACAGCATGATGATAAAATGACTTTCTGCATAATTTGATTCATCTTTTGTGCAATCTGAACATGTAAATGATATATTATTTTATTCTTTTACCTCTGTTTTTGTGGTTTGACATAGAAGGCTTGGAATCATCCATACATTTTCAACAAACTAATCTACAGCATGGTGTTTTCTTTACCAGCTTATAAAGCAAAACATATTTGGTGTTTCATTCTTACTCCTGAGAAAAGCCCAGAAAATTGACACAACTGCAGGGTGCTGATCGTACTTTGTTCTTACAAGAAGAGAAATATGCTTTTTGTTTTTACATTTTCTGAGTTATCTTGGGAGCAAAACTGCCTCCAGCTACACATGGGCTTAGCTGCCCTCGTCCATTTTGCGGGCGTCACCTGCTAAGGTGAATTGTCTGGAATAGCCCAGACACATTATGTATGGGTGGCCTTTTGTTTACTGCAGACAAAGCCAAAATCCTTCGGATTACTTGAAGATATCATATAACACACAAGATGGAGTTACTATTATTCTCCTCTAAGACATAGTGCTTCCCCTGGGCAGAGAAAAGAACGCATAGCCAATCATATGAAGACAGAACCCATTAAAGATTTATGCAAGCCTGAATTACTTGGCTTTAAACTATTTTCCTTTTTTTTCTTTTTTCCCTCTCTTTTTTCTTTAATAAGAGAGACATTTCTTCCTGAACAGCAAAGCTGATGTAGATAGTATCACTAGTAATCCTTGGCTTAAGCACAGAGCTTCTAAATGGCTTGAATTAGGCTGGAAGATGGGGCTGTTTGATTTCCCTTCCTTTTGTTTCTGTTTTTAAGACTGTCACCAAATGTCCCACTAAACTAGCATTTTATGTGGGCTCGGGACCTCTGTGTGTAAGTTTCCTTTAAAGCATAGTCAATGAAACAGCTTTGAAGCTGTTGAACTGTGTAAATGTTATATTAACATTTTCTCTCACAATTATAGACATTTACATGGTCTTGTTGAAATAGCACTTTCAGAGGGAAGAAGAAAATACCAGAAGTGAAGGTACACAATGAAATGAAAAAGCAGCAGTGTGCTCTATTTATTTAGTTTCTGAAATAAATCATTTCGACTTTTAATTTACACTTCTCTAGGATGGTGGTTAAGAATAGACAAACAAAGGATACTGAGAGAAATAATTTCATTTTGTTCCTTTGTTACATTAGATCATTTAATTTTCACATTTCACTAGGTTTGCATATGAAGATTTGGCCAATGCACCTTGTTCTTTAAATTTGCTAACTAATAACAAGGACTCAGGAAGCTCATTCTAAAGACCCACGTCTCATGGATGATGATTCAGAAATTATAAGACTACAAGTAGTTGTCCAGTTATAAGAAGAAAGGCAAATAGAGTAAATTAGACATTAATCCAAAGTATTCCCAACTATCCATGTCCCTATTTAACAAAAACCATAATGTGCTTTCAACTTGAAAAGTGATTTGAATCATCCCAATAACTACCATGTGTCACTGCACACAGTCTGATGAAAAGAGAAGACATAATCCCTTAGATTCTAAAGAAATATTTTAGTAGTCTAATTTTGGTCACTTTCTGCATACAGAGCAATCATTTACTGATGTACTGTATCAATAAAGCGCATGATAGAATTTTCTCCTTTCACATTGATACTACTAAATTTATTTTCTCTGAAGATCAATAATTGCAATCTTAACATTAGTTATATTATCATGGGGTTCTTGGCTCCTGATAGTCTTCTGCTCAATGAGAGACCTTAGTGTGTATAAAAATGTTTGTATTTCTTGTCTTTGCACCAATGCAAAGCAAAGAGCATATTCTTGATGGAACCATTGTTCAGCAACTGTGATCTCTGCACTAATCTGACAGTTGCTCTCTCTCCAGCAGGACTCACATGCAAGATGAACTGCTGCATTGATCCTCAACGCAGCACTGGATTTTATTACATACATTTCAGAAGCTGATAGCAGTAATCTTCTATAAGTCTCTGTCTACATATCATTGAACTTTTACAGTTAAGCTTTAAAAAGTACATTGCTACATAAAGACTTCTATATGTTAGCTATTTAATTGATTTTCAGTTCTTAAAATTATGCTCTGGAAAATCTAAATTGGTTGGTCTTCATGTGATCTCTAGACACAGATATTATGTTAAAATCCACACAAAAATATTTTTCCCTATTATTTTTTTCACATTTTCCTGCTTGATAATCTATGTGCTAGCTTCCACCATGGTGACGTGCCTCATCTCTGATAAGAAACAGAATCTTAACTGGAATAAAAACTCAGTGCTCAGGGATTATATGAAAAAATTAAATCATAATTTTAGGGCAAAAAATGTTCTTGTAAATCCAATTCACTCATTTTATTATCAGGTAAGGAAGCTGAGAGCGATTAAATGAATGCTTGTAAAACGAAGAATCAAAACTAGAATTACCTATGTTAAAGATATTGGACAAGTGAAATATTCTCCTTTTGATATGCATTTTAAACTAAAATTTTAGACTGAGCACATTTTTAATTTGAATTTATTTTATAAAATATTTGCATAAATTTTATTATAATTGAATGCCTTCTGTCAATTTACATGATTAAAGTGCTCAAATTAACAAAAGAAAAGAAGAATTAAGTTGTTGAGTGAGCTCATTTTAATCTGATAAAATGTCAGTACTGATATTCTCAAAAATTCCCTCTACTTGACAGCTTCTCAAGAAAAGCATTGCTTTGGCTAGCAAATTAATCTATCTGGAGACATGTTAGATCCTTTCTTAAAAATAAAATCAGGAAATTTGACCTTGAGAGCTTAGAAGGCCCAGCATATCCTTATTCATTTGCAAAAGTGGTTCTAGAGTTTCAGATTGCTTTTTCTTTGAAGATAATATGCTATTTAATATAAACTTAGATATCTGTTAAATACCTGAAATCTCCTGAAAAAGCAAACTCAAGAAACCAACAGAAAAGTTCACATTATAAAACATTCTTGGGATGTGGAATGGTATTTTAATGAAGGATTCACAAAACTATGTAAATCAAGGAGTCACAGTGAAAACCCTTCCCAGGTTGTTGAAGCATTAATAATTTGAGAAAATACCTAAATTTAGGGATCAGTTTCATATGGTCAATAAGACAAATTTCAGCAGGACTCCACTTCTCTAAGAATGCCAACTGTTGAAACAGAAACAAACAAAACAGAATTTAAGCATGAACTTCTGCTAAGAACCAAAAAGAAATTTACAAAATAAAGCATTTATTAAAGTACTATGTGTATACATATGTACACATGCACACAAGAACCTCATGTATTTCCCTTCATAGTCTATTTAGTCTCATTGTGCATTCAGTTCAAATAAGCTTAGTGGTATCGGTTGCAAGAAATTAAAAAGGTAAAGGAGTTGCATATTACTAAGAGCTCTAACTGTCAACTGATAACTCGATAGCAGAGGCGAAAAATCAAAGTCGGTGTACAAACTGTGGAAGAGGTGAAAGGTAGTTGGATTCTGAATATGTTTTGAGGATTGGACCCTTGGGGTTTCTTGACAAATTGGATCTGTGGCGTGAAGCAAAAAGAGTCGAGAATGACTTCTCCAATTCTTTTTCCCTGAACCTGAAAGGATACGGTTAAGATCAAATGCCATAGGGAAAGAAAAATTATGTGAGGTCACCAAAGAGAGAGTATAAGAATAAATCCTGGGCTGGGCGCGGTGGCTCACGCCTATAATCCTAGCTCTCTGGGAGGCCAAGGCGGGCGGATTGTTTGAGCTCAGGAGTTCGAGACCAGCCTGAGCAAGAGCGAGACCGTCTCTACTAAAATTAGAAAGAAATTAATTGGACAACTAAAAACACATAGAAAAAAATTAGCCGGGCATGGTGGCGCATGCCT
>CAUYSK010101044.1:0-15757 GCA_963575035.1 Avahi laniger
CCTACCTCCTTCCTTCCGTCCTTCCTTCCTTCCTTCCTTCCTTCCTTTCTTCCTTCCTTCCTTCCTTCCTTTCTTCCTTCCTTCCTTCCTTCCTTTCTTCCTTCCTTTCTTCCTTCCCTTCTTCCTTCCTTCCTTCCTTCCTTCCTTCCTTCCTTCCTTCCTTCCCTTCTTCCCTTCCTCCACATATTTGGACACCTCCTTGGTTCAGGGTAGAGACTTGACCTTGAGAACTTGGGCTGACTTGGAACTAATCCCCATCCTCGAAGTTTCCCAGGCTGTGGGGGAGAGCTATGAGTAAGCCGAAAATGAAACAGTAGACAACATCTGTATGAAGAATAAAATGGTAAGAGTGGCCGGGTGTCAAGTGTCTACCAGGTGGCATGCATCAGCACAGGTGTTAACCCCTCGTGCCCTGGGAGGTGGGTATCGTCCTTTCCATTTGACAGGTGAAATGAGCAAAGCCGAATTGACTTGCTCAAGGTCACACAATTAGAAATGGCAGAATGGGAATTTTAACCCAGAATCATCTGATGGTTATATTTCTCTGAGGATGCTAGTTAGTGGAGTCAGCTTGGAAAGCGGAAATCAGGTATAATAAAAAGTACCCTTGACAAATCCCCAGGAGACACTAGGTTGGAGATCAGTCGTCTCCTGGTGAGTCCGGCACAGTCGGGCTCCTCCGCAGCATTGGAGCCGGTGCTCCTCCTTCCCCAGAGCGCATTGGCCCCTGGGGTGATATTACTATGTGATCTAATGTTAGTGTGTATCATGCACGGCTGTGAGCACTTTACAGGTTTTAAACTCATTTTATCCTCTCACCAATCTCATGAGCTTGGTACTTTTCTTATTCCCATTCTACAGATGAGGAAGCTGAGTCACAGAGAAGTTCATACCTTATTCAAGATTGTACAGCTAGTAAGCAGCAGAACTGGAATCAGAACTTAGGCTAGTCTGGTCTGCCAAATCCCATATTATTAATCACTATTCTGCTAGTTTAAAAAAGAAACAGCTTATCTTTAAAGACTTATCCTCAGGTAGTGGTAGGATGAGGGGATCTATGGGGACCGAACCCTGCAGCAGATTCTGCCTCTGTCTCAAAGCCACTCAAGGTGTATGTCCATTAGGCCACATGGCTTCTTCCTTCCCTTTCCTTCCTTCCTTCCTTCCGAGCATGTTAAGCATGCATAAGTTGTGATTCCATTGTAATCGAAGTGTCAAAGGGCCCAAAGGAACAGGAAAGTGAAAGCAAGTGCCTCTCTTCCCGCAGTGGTCAGGGAAGGCTTCTGGGAGGAGGCGGCATTAAAGGGTGAGTAGGAGTTTAAACACATACAAAGGAGAGAGAGGCCTTCCAGGAAAGGAGGAGGAGTGAAGGCAGAGCCCTGCAGGTGAGAAGAGATTGTGTTGTCAGGTGGCAGGAGGCAAGGTGGGGTGGCAGGCAGGGCCTTTGAATGTCTCACTAAGGAAGCTGGACTTTATCCTGAAGGCAGTGGCCATCAGTGTGTGGACACGGGCTCCTTGAGGACTTCCCAGCTCCACAGTGGACCCGAAAGTGCCAAACTAAGGTCCTACGAGTTCCAACGCCAGCCTGCCCACTCCATCCTCCAAGGCCCTTGGTCACCACGTGCTCACTCGGATGCTCTTCTCGTCATGCCTGGTTGACAGAAGAGCTCCAGTCTGGCAGGTCTCTCCGGAAGGGCGTCCATCTGGGGGGCGATGGGGACAGGGCTACCAGGGAAAATGCAGGGTACCCAAGCCCGGTTACATTTGAATTCAAAATAAACTACATCTGATTTTCTAGTGTAAGTACATGTGAAGTATTGCATGAGATAAACTAAAAAGTAGTCGTTATTGTCATGAAATTCAAATGTAATTGAGTATCCTATATTTTTAGTTGTTATATCTGCCAAATAAAATCCACCCCGCTCCTGGCCCCGTGCATCAGTCAGGGTCCCATCAGCGAAGCGGAGCCTTTATGAGTCATCTAGAACACGGGGTTCTGCCTCTAGCATGGAGCTGGAGGGTCTGTGGCTCAGCCTGCCCGCCAGCCGGAAAGGGGAGTGCCGTGGATGAGAGTAAGGACAGACAGGAACCTGTATTTGTCTGTCGCCCCCTCCAACGTCGCTGCGTGGTGACCTGCGGGGGGACCTGTCGCCTTTCCCAGGACTCAGAGAGGCTTTGCAACCGAGGTTACCATGAGGGGCCCTGGAGAGTATGGGGTCTGCCCCCCAGTTCTGCCCTTGCCCAGCTCCGTAGGTTTGGGTAAATTACAAGGAGTCGTCAACTTCCCGCAGTGGTTTCCTCACCTGTGAAATGTGTACACAATGAGAACCTCCCTTACAGAGTTGCTGAGAAGACAGAATGAGACAGGCAGCTGACATCTAAGCAGTTAATTGGTAATAATTACTGTTGGTGTCAAAGAGTTTGTTATGCATCTATTTTGCTATGGAAAAGTCACTTGTCTTAGAAGCTATTAAGAAGCAGCATGTTCCAAAATCCTCTCTCAATTAAGGAACTCACCAGGTAAGTCTTGGAAAGATAACAAACCACCTTCAAAAGCATTTCCAAATGCCAATGTCAAAATCAGATCTCGCACCGTACGCACGCTAGTTATGAATCTCTGAAATCTCAGCTACTCTTCCCCCCTTCCCCAAAACAAATGGAAAGAATAGCCCCAAGGGATGGGAAAATAATAAAATTACGCTTTAACACTGTTGCGGATGCCTCGGCTGCTGATTAAAAGAAAATGCTTTCTTTAAAAAGGCCACTTATGCAACTAGCAGCGCAGCAGGCGTGGAGTGGGAGCCGGGGTGTGAGCGTGTGTCAGGCAGCAGGTGGAGGCCACAGCCAGGGACAGTGACAAGATGTGAGATGCGGAAGGCCAGTGGGGCCCCGGAGGGGCGGAAGGCAGAGGGCTCCGAGGGTGGTTGGGAGAAAGATTTTCTATAACCCCAGGGCCTGTTTTCTCTGCCTGTTTTCATGGGCATCTCAGTGCCGTGCCTTGTTTTCAGGGCTGAACAGAAAAAAAAAAAAGCAAAATCCCTGCCTTTGGAAGAATAGGGGTAAATTGGCCCTCTTCAGGGCGTTGGAGGCCTCTCTCTGCCTCCCACTGGAAAAACAGGCCCCTGGGCAGCGTTTTTAGCCACTCAGCCTGGTTCTGAGGTTTTCTTCTTAACAACTTGTGATTCCACATCGCAACGAGAAATACAAATGCGTTCAAGACTGGGTCTGCGCCAGAGGCGGAGGTTGGGCAAAGCGTTCCCAGGAGCACAGCAGGAGGAGAAAGTTCGAGAGTGGAAACTGGAGCTCCTCCATGTGGGACAGGAATGGAAGCAATGTGGCAATCTGGATGTGTTAGAAAATGTTCCTGTCTTGGACCCAGGCATCTCACTTCTGGGAATTTCCGTGCAACGATGTTTATGACGGAATTGTTTGCATGTAGGGAAAAAATAGAAACACCCCAAATCTCCATCAGTAGGGATTTCGTTAATTAAGTCACTGTGGCGACATCTGTCAGCAGCAACTCTTTGCTTCTCCTTTTCCTTCAACTCTGTCTTTCCCCATCAGCTGGTCTGTGGGCTCTGCCACTGGGTCATGTCCCGGGCTGGAGGCTGCCTCCCTAGACCCTGCCACCGCAGCCTCTGTGACTGCTGCAGCCCGATGCCCTCCTCCCTCCGCCATTCGTCCCCTCCAGTCCCTTCCTGCACAGCAGCAGAGCCCCCTGCTCCAGGGACTTCGCATCTCTCTGAGAATAGAATCCAATCTCCTGGCCCTGCCCCCTGGCCCTGGCTACCTCTGCGACAGGGTTTCCAAGTCTCATTCTCTAGCTCCAGCGAGAGCACACGTGAGCTTGTTCCAGCCCCTCCTCCCCCCACCTCCGCCCTTGCTGTTTCCTCTGCCTGGACCGTCTGCCCCACGTCCTTCCCTTCTGCTCCTCCTGGTGGCAGCACAGATGCCACATCCTCGGGGAGTCAGGACACTGCCTCCGAATCGTTTTCGTCTCCCAACGGGTATCTCTCCCACCACTCTGCCCGTCTTATTTTCTTCACAGCACTCGACATGCGGTGAAATGCTCGGTTATCTGTTTGCGGACTTGTTAATTCTCTCTCCCACTAGAACTGAGAGCAGAGGCAGAGTGTGCTGTGTGCCCTGGCCCGCCGTCCGGGGGCGCCCTCTCTATGCACGCCTGGGTAACGAATGCATGAACGTAAGAACGCTAGGAAACTGTTGGAAAGAATGAGGTAGACCTCCATGTCTTCAGTGGGAAGATGCCCCAGATATGTAAAGTAGGTATGAGCCCATTTATGAAAAAATATAAGTGAATTATTGAAGTTAATACAGCTAGAATTGCGACTGGTTTTTGAGGGCTCACTGTCATCTGAGCCCAGTTCTAACCACGTTTACGTTTATAGTCTTGCCTCGCTTGATCTTCACAGCAACTCTCCGGGGTAGGTGCAGTTTTCAGCACCGTTCTATAGAGGAGAAGACGGACACAGAGAGGTTAAGAAACTTGCTGGGATGTGGGGGAGGCGGGCAATGAATCTAGAAGGTCTGACTTCCAAAGATATTCGCTAAATGGTGTGGAGAGGTTATCTCAGGGGTGGAGAGCGGCTGAGGTGAGATTCCAGAGGCCGTGGGACATCATGGGATGGGATCCAGATGCCAATTCCCTTCCTGGAGCTCTGCGTGATCTTGGGCGAGTCATCTGCCTTCTCTGTGCTCCCCTGAGAACCGGAGGTGGTGCTCCAGAGCTACAGAGAGGAATGCATTGCGTGACGCACCCAAAGAGCCCAGCTCGGGGCCCTCCACGCCTCCCAGCCGTCAGCAAAGGATGGGCAGGTCTGGTGGAGCAGCCCTGCCCTTCGCTGCCTGAAAGCCCCGTCCCTGCTTCTCGAGCCAGTGCCACATGCAGGCTCCACGGGGCCTGGTGGCTTGGTTGAAGGCAAGGGTCCTCCCTTTGGACCCCAGGCGCTCCCAGCTGTCGCCTGCGCTGCTCCACTGCTCTGGGAGGTGACTCTCTGGGTGGCCAGGCCAGGGGAATGCACAGAGGTCATTTTTGAAATCACCGACGGAGCACCAGGCGCAAGGTGCCCAGAGCAGGGCAGATGGCTTCAAAGGGCCTTTGCCGAATATCCTGAAAGATGAGCCCTTGCAGTTTGCCCTCCCTTAGCGGAACGCACAGCTTGAAAGGGAAGTCAAGTGAGGAGCAGGTGGCGCAAGAATTTGGCGCCTGCTGGATGGCAGCTCATTCCGACACAAGCGGGGGAGGAGGAGGGTGTGGTCTTGGGCACACGCCGGTTTGGATCGCGCCTGTGGGTTCCCTGTGACCTCCCGTTCTGAGCCCTGGTCGTTGCCCACACTTCACATTTATTTTTCTGATCATTGGATGATGTCTTTCCTCCCCGACGAGGGCCTGGGATTGTCTGTTGCTCTCCGTGTGTTTACAGTGGGAGCAACAGTAAACGCTGAGTAAATTATTTCTCTAAGGAATGAATGAATTTCCCCCTTCTGCCAGTTTCGTCATGTTGGAAAGGCTGTGGAGTTTACTCCTGCCTCTAGGACTAATCAGCTGAGTAATCTTGGACTTCGCTTTTAAGGCTACAGGTTCAAATCCTGCCTGGATTGGAACGCAGGCTCTGCGTCTTACTTGCTGAGTCACTTTGGGAAAGTTGCTTACCTTCTCTGTGCCTCAGTTTTTGCATCTGGGAAATGGGGCATTTACAGTGCCTGCATCATAGAGGGCGTGAGGGAAGAAAAGGCTTGACACATGGAAAGTGCTTACAGTAAGGTCTAGATGAATATTAACTCATTATTTTATTATTTATTTTGAAATCAACTTTATTAGGGTATAACTTACAATAAAGTGCACTCATTTTAAGTATAGAGTTTGATGAGTTTGGACACATACATACGCCCGTATAAGCTCCACCTCAATCAAGAAACTTTCCCTCCCCCCAAAAATTCTCTCTGCCCCTTTTTGCCAATTCTCTCGCCCTCCCCTTGGCGCCTGAGAGATCAGTTTTGCCGGTTCTAGAATTTTCTGCAAATGGAATCATATAGTACGTGCTCTTTAGCTCGGGCTCTTCCCAGCATCGTGTTTTTTTGAGATTCATCTGTGTTGTGTATATCAGTAGTTTGTTCGCTTTTATTGCCGTAACCCATGCTATTACCAATTATTTTCTTAGACTCAGTTTCCTCATCTGTAAAACGAGGTTAATAGTTTTCACCTCATAGACTGTGAGTAATGCACCGCACTAGCTCTCACTCCACACTCAAGAAACACTCTCTGCCACCACCTGCCCCTCTGTCCCCTTAAAGGGGCCCCTTGCCCCGGCACGGGGGAGGCTGGGGCCCGAAGGGTCAAGGGCATTGCGGAGCTAATGAGGGGGGGTGAAACCGTCTGAAGATGCACGACCGTGTTTATAAAGCAGGTTGTTATTTTTTAATTCTTTGCCTTGTGTTCTTTTCCCTACTTCCCTCTTTTGAGGATAATTAAAATGCAAGCTGGCACTCCCTTCCAGGAGACAGCTGAAGATTTAATTGCCCCAAGAAAAATTCTCCAGCGAAAGGTCCTGCGGTAATGGCAGCTCTCGGCCTGGCTGCCCAAGTGCCTCTGCCTCCCGCACACGACATTAGCGATAACGCGTTAATCTGCGTGTGCGCAGGGCCCATTTACTGGCACGGGGGGGCCGTGGCAGAACCGAGCTGACAGACAGCCTCAGTCAGGCCGCAGCCTTCTCGCCATTAAACTCTCACCTGGCCTCATTCTGGAGGCAGGGCTGTGGCCCAGATCCACGCCACCGGCTGCCGCACCAGCTGACCCAGCCCGGGGCGGGCCTGCGGGGGCAGAAGGCCCGGGTGGGCGGGTGGGAATGGCACCTTCCACCACGAGGGCTTGGCCTGTTGTCGTTGAAGCCAGGCCAGGAGGACACGTCTGCCGAGAGCCCGAGCCCTGCCAGCTCTCCAAGTTGGGCCGTTCACCAGCAGGGCTGGGGTTGTGCAGTTTCGGGGTAGAGAAAGATCTTTGCGATCTTTCATCCTGTTTTCTAACTATAGCTCCAGCTTCTCTAGAAGAGGCACCAAAGGCTCAGACGAGGGTCACTGGCTCCTTGCCTGTTGGGGAGCATGCGTCATTTTTTAAAAAACTGATTGCTCTGAACCCGGGATCATGATCAAAGGCAGAGTAACTCAGTGGGAAAAGTCAGAGGGACTGAGGTTGGAATCTAGTTCCAAATCTGCCAGCCGGGGGCTCTCAGTTCTCCTGAAATGCCACGCAGTCTCCAACTTTTATGTTCTTCTTTCTTCCCCTTTGCTCTCTCCCTCTCGCTCCCTTCCTGCTTTCCCACCCACCCATCCATCTATGTTTCCATGTATCTATCCGTCTGTCCATTCAGCCTCCCTCTTTCCCATCCATCCGTCCATCCTCCCATCCATCTAACAAATACTTATTGACTGCCTCCTATAGGCCGAACACAGGAGTTACATTGGTGAACGAGTCCAACACCCTACTTGCCCTTAGGCAGCAACCAGGGCAGTGGAGGAGAGGGATGGTAATCAAGGAATCACAAGGTCAATGCAGAAGTGCTGGACATGGTTACTGTGGTAGCGTTCAACAAAGAAACTTGGCCCAGTCTCTGGATTGGAGGACGAGCAGGAAAGACCCAGTCAGTGTTCCAGGCAGAGGGAGGAGCATGTGCAAAGGTCCTGTGGTTCATTTCAGAAATCACTGGGAGGCTGGTATTGCCAGCGCAGGGAGTGATGGAGGGGGCAATGTAAGTGGGCTTGCAGAGCTCCGTGGGGAAAGCTCACACAGGGAAGGCTGACCTCTGCCCAGCACTGGCTCCTTCTTGCTTATTTTTTAGATCTCAGCTCAGGAATTTCCTCTTCGGGAGGTCTTTTCTGCTCCATGCAGGCTGATGAGGCCTATGTACTTTCCTCTGATAAGAAAAAGCATCCAAACTTGGAAATATGGCAAAAAAAGAAGGTGCTTCTTTTCATTGCCACACTGGGGTATTGTTTAGAAGGCCCACTAAAGGATTAGTTAATTCTGTTGAGGAATATACCAGAGTTTGTCTTCCTATTTGATTAGGGCCCAGATTTTATAAAGCTACATGCTAATTTATAGAGTTTTGTCTGGTAGAGGAGCAAATGACTTCTGTCTGGCAGCAAAGATAATTCCAAAAGTATGGTTTTATTGCCTTGTAGAACATTAACCAGATTTATATCTAACCTGAAAATTTTATTCTCACATTCCTTTTTCAAGGCCTGTAAATACCCATTTACTCTTGGAAGCTGCTTTTCCCTCCTGCTGGCTGACTCATTAATGCTAGTTCATTCCGTATTTGTGTGTATCCTGTTTGTCACCCCTGTGTCCTAGCAGCACTCATCTCTGCATTGCGATGGCCAGCTCTGGCGCCCTCACACCCCATGAGCTCATAGGGGTGTGACCCATCTTTGGTCAACATTGTATCCCCAGAATTTTGCACAGGGCAAAGTTCCCAGTAAGAGCTTGAGCAGTAATTATTGGCTGAATAGGCGACATTGAGTTTATCTCTTCACCTCTCTGGGCCTCGATTTTCTTATCTGTGAAATGGACCTCATAGCACCCATCTGCAAAGGATGCAAAGGTTCCGTGAAATAAAGAATTCGAGTGCCAGGGATCCTGTCCGGCACATGGTGGGCTTTCATCTCCTTTCTGCTGGGGCTGGATCCCAACACGACGTTCTGGTGTTGAGGGGCTCGTGTTTGGTTGGGAGGACACCAAGTCACGAGAGGAGTGACTCGCTGTGAGGCCAGCGCAGGTGACAGAGGCTCCACCTGGTACGTGGCGGGACAGGAAGACCAGCCTGGCCAGAGTCCAGTCGGGGCTGGAGAGGAACAGGGAATGTCCTTAAATCGGTCAAGGAAGGGGACCTTGCAAACCAGGCTGGGTGCTGGATTGCCCAGGGCTGGTGAGGGGGCGTTATCCTGAGGGAGGGAGGGACTTGACAACACTGTCTCAGTCAGAAGAGAAGACCCACCATTGCAGAGCTGCTCTGATAGCCTGGCCTTAGTGTGTGAGCGTGCGGGTGTGATGTGTGGGCGTGTGTATGTTATTGTGTGTGTGAGTGCACGTATGTCTGTGTGTGTGGTGACTGCTGTCTGCACCACACTGCTGCAAAGCATCTTTTTTTGTTTTTTTTTTTCCTTTTTTCCCCCTCAAATCCATCCCAGGGGTGCGGAGACTCCCCTCAGCACAGCCTCTGCTCGGCCTGTGCCAGCCTGTCTGCAAGGACTTAAACTCACGGCCTGCGCGTGTGGGAGCCGCTCTCTGGGGCAGAAGAGGCTTAGGGGCGATCTCTGTCACCAAGCCTTTGCCAGCTCTGGTGCGTGTGGCAGAGTCGGGCCCGTTTGGAAACTTAACAAACGTGCCAGAAAGAAAACCACCACAGTCAAAGAGTCTAAGTCTCTTCTCTCGTCTGACCTCACGGGAGCCCCCGAGGTGAAGACAACAACTGCCCCCATTTCCCAGGTGAGAAAATGGAGGCTCCCGGGCGACTCTGTTTGCCCAAGGTCGCAGGGCAAGGGCTCTGCGGTGCAGCTGCCTCTGATGCCCCGGGTGGGGGAGGAGGGAGAGTGACTAAGGGAGTCCCAGGAGACGGAGCGATGACAGATAACGGCTTATCCTTGTAGCTGTCCTTGTTCTCGGGCCCAGTTTGGCATCTTTTCTTTCACCGTTTCATGTGCTATTTTGGTCACTGGGATGCTGTCTTTCAAATTAACAACACTCCTTGGGCCCCTCACCTGGGGTGCATCCAGGGACCAAAGATAAGCATTGACACCATCTTTAAAAAACTGCCAAATTGGGGCAGGCATCAAAGGTTGGGGCGGCGGGGAGAATGGGGCACCCGTCTTTTTAAAGATTTGAGGTATCACACATCCAGGGAAATGCACACACTCTGTGTACAGCTCCAGCTTTTACGCACGTAAACCCCCAGGTAACCACCGCTTGGGGACACAGAACTTTTGCTCCCCAGTCCGTTCCTGGTCCTCCCTCCAAGGCAGCAGCTCTTCTGACCTCTGTGGCCAAGGTTTTGCCTGTTTCTGAACATCTGGGACTCATGTCTTTTTAAAAAGCATCTTCGACGTCATAATCCTGTATTCAGAAAACAAACCAAGACCCTGGTCAGGCACAGTGCTGTGGTGAATTAAGGATGCTGGGGACCCCGGCAGTGGCAGGCTGAGCCCCGGGGAGGTGACCAGGCAGGTGACTGCTCTGCTGACACTCTGATGCTTTGGTGGTGAGACTACGCTGCGCTTCCCGACCACTGACAGAGTCTCGTGTGTCCTCGACACCACCACGCTCCCTCCGGCAGCCCCCAGACTCCCATCATGCCCAGCCAGTGCCCACTGGGCGTCGATTCCCAGATGGTGCCTTAGAGCAAGCTGCTCAATCTCTCTGTTGCCATTTCTTTAGGAAATGGGGGATAATCACAGTGCCCACCTTACAGGTTTGCTAAGGGGATGAAGTGAATTGCTACTAGACAAGTGAATGTTTGTGCAGGGTTTAAGAGTAGCTGATACGTAGTATGTGCTTATGTAAAAATTGAATACGTAACCCCCATTCAAATCTTGGCTGCTGGACATGTAGAAGCCCCAGGGGCTTTTCCTGTGGGGCATGCAGATCTGGAAGGCCAGGTGAGGGTTTTCCTGATTATCATGTATAATGTGCAAGAGCTGCAGGAGGAAGGCAGGGGCCTCAGGCTGGTCCCGTGGAGGGAGGGAGTCTGATTCTTCTCCTTCGCATCACGAGGAACCCCAAGGAGGTGCCCGATAAATGCCAAATGCTTGACTGATTTCCTGGCGGGTGGAGAAAGGGCCACTTAGCTCCCATCAACTTTCGTTTCGCCTGCCAACGTCCAGCCCTGGAGATCTGAGCCGTGGAGAAGCGAGGCCCAGGTGCTGCATGCAATACCTCCTCCGAGTCTCCTTGCCTGGATATGCAATCCGTCACCCCCACCTTCCCAGAAAATGAAAGGCATCTCCCCACCCACTCGGCCTGGATTCGTGCCTTGAACACCCCATTCCTGCAAGCGCTGCACATAGTTCACGGGTTGGGCCCCAAGGGAGGCGGAGGGCTGAACTCAGGCCGAGGGCCAGGAGCCTGCTGAGTTCTCCGTCAGAGCCACAGCCAAGGTCCTGGCTTGTGAGGCAGGCGACTTCTCTGAACCTTCAGGTGCTCCCTGATCACACGGAGCAGGCCAAGGGTGCAGGGATGATCCCCAGTAGGCTTGTGGATCTGAGTTCAAGCCTCAGCTTGACTAAAGATTCACTGAGTGACACTGGCCACGTCACATGCACTTGTGGGGCCTCATCTTTCCTTCTCTGTATAATGGGCACAACCACGGAGATCTGATAGTTACGAGAATTAAACGAGGCAGTAAGAACAGTGTGGTGAGGAAGAGTCAGACTCCCTGGCTTCAAACCCTGGCACTGCCATGGGACAATGGGGAAGTGATTTCTTTGTGCCTCGGTTTCCTCAGCTGTAAAACAGAGAATAAAAGTTCCCATGTCATATGGTGGTTGTTATGGATGTTACTGAGATTCAAACTCCAGCTGTCTGGCTTCAGTGTCTGATGTCTAACCAGTGAGTTAGTAACATCATATGTTGAACACTGATTGCAAAATTAACTACAATAAAGGCTGGGCACGGTGGCTCATGCCTATAATCCTAGCACTCTGGGAGGCCGAGGTGGGAGGGTCGCTTGAGCTCAGGAGTTCGAGACCAGCCTGAGCAAGAAAGATCCCGTCTCTACTAAAAAAAAAATAGAAAGAAATTATCTGGACAACTAAAAATGTATATACAGAAAAAATGAGCCAGGCATGGTGGCGCATGCCTGTAGTCCCAGCTACTCAGGAGGCTGAGGCAGGAGAATCTCTTGAGCCCAGGAGCTTGAGGTTGCAGTGAGCTATGATGATGCCACTGACCCTACTCGGGGCAACATAGCTGTTTGATGCTGTGTAAGTCATACCACCTCTCTGTGCCTTGTCTATAAAAGGGGGTTAATAACATTACTGACCTCATCAAATTATAAGATGGAAAGGAGTTAACGTAAAATGCTGACACATAGTAACCACTAAATAGTACTATTATATGAATACATTAACTTTATTACATAATTATCACCAATATCATTAATAATCTAACGGAGGGAGGATAAAGAAACTAACATTTATTAAACACCTACTATATATCAGCACTCGACATAAGTCACCTGGCAAGGATATTACAGGACTCAAGCACTAGATTTCTGCATTTGGGGCAGGAGGAAAGTCAGGCTTCGGAAAGAGCCAGATGTCCAAGACCCCAGCGGTGGTGAGGGGCCACCAGACCCAGCTGTGCAGGGCTAGGGCAGGAAGGAAAGACCCGCCCCTGCCCATGCCAGGCCTGGCCTCAGTGCCTGTTACCTCCTTCGATCCCCACGGACACCCTCACGGGGGTATTACTGCCCCCCTTGTGCGGATGAGGGGGCCGAAGCCTCAGAGACGTGAGTGTCCAAATTCCCACAGCTACGGAGTGGCAGAGACAGGATCCAAATTCAGTTGTCTGTCTGGATTTTTGTCCCAACTTTACAGAAACTCCTTATGAGCCCGGGAGAACAGAAGTTTTATGTCTGTTAAATGTAAGTTTGAGGACCACACGCTGCAGACTGTTTCGAAGCCCTGAGCCTGGGGACAGGTGGACGCCAGCCCGAGGAGGCCCCAGGACGTGCCGCTCACAAAGACAAGGACACTCAACACCTGAAGGAGTCGTTATTACCCAGAAATCTTTATTACAAAAATATTTTGCAAGCCAAAAAGTTTAAGTTGCAACTATATACAAAATGGGGCCTGTTTCCTTCCCAGCAGTCTTAAAATAAACTCCTGAAACCACACTCCTTCCACAGGGTTGGTTCGACCTCTTCCTTTCCCTGGGGCTCGATACACAAGGTATGGGGAATCTCCAGGTTGCCAGGCTGAAGCTAAAGCTCTATGTCTTCCGTGGCCTCATTCCCCTATTTTCCCCTCCAAGAATTAAAATAAAATTAAATTCAAATGGCACCAAGAAAACATTCTTTTCAAATTCTGTATGCGTGCGTGCATGTGTGCGTGTGGGTGCACATGCGTGTGCTGTCTCTGGGCAGAGAGAGGAAGAAGGTTTACGAGCCAACCTTTTGGAATTTGGAAACAGCCCGAGCCAGGTGGCCACGGCCACTGTGGCTCCCAGATGCCAGAAGAGCTCTGGCTCACAGGGCCAAAGCTGTCCACATGGTCTGCTGGCTCAGCTCTTCCTGGATACCATCATGGAAAACACCAAGTCACCGTCCCCCAGAGAGCTGGGTCTCTGCTGAGCTCCAAAGTTTCACCTGTAGGGACTCCAGGAATGGGCAGGATGGCTCCGCATGCCACTTCCACAGCCTGAGCCAAGAATCCCTGGGGCATCCCATGGCTAGGGGGTCACGCACATCTCACCCCTAAGAGTCGCATATTAAGACTAAATGAACAGGGCTTGCAACATCTGCTTGCCCTGGGCCCAGCCAGGCCCTCACACCCAATTGGAAGGGCGGGGGTCAAAGGGTGACTGGGTCACAGCCTCTGCCCATCCTCTTGGGATGGAGGGACAGAGGGTGGGTCAGCCCTGGCTTCACAGCTGTGCCACCCCCCTGCCTGCCTTTGATGCATTTCCAGTTTGATCCCGATAGGGTTTGAGAGCAGAAATGGAAGATTCCTCCTTCAAGGATCTGGAAGGGGGCAGTTGCTAAGGGGTGGGGCAAATGGCCAGGCTCAGTGGCCTCTGCACGTCCCTAAAGTGCTTGTGAGAAGTGGTGGGGACGGGTGTCACCTTTACTCTCCCCACTTTACAGATGAGCAGACTGAGGCATTAGGTCTGGACAAGAGGCAGCCTAGAGAAGCCCCGGGCAGGATGGACTTACCACAGTGGGGTCACAGAAGGCAGAAGAACCAGCCACACGGCTCCTCTGAGAACACGGCCACGACAGTCCCAACACGGAGGCTAAGTGTCTCCAGACAGCAGCCACACGGATCCTTCTTGCCGGTCCTCAGGGCTCTGGGACTAGGAGGAAGTTGGTTTCTGCTGTAAGAAAATCCCTCCAGGACAACAAACCGCTAAACCTCAGACTTCACAAGACCCAACCATGTACTTCAACACGTGACAGAGCCAAGATAATGCTGCTGTTGTTTTAAGAAAAAAACAAAACGAAAACAACACAGATCAAGTTTTCTAACACCTCAGTTTCAAGATTGCACGTTTCACATTTCTCAATAATTTACAGGCGTCCACAGCGAGATGTTGCTTAGTGCTAGCTGGAGGGAGCAAGCTTGGGTCTAGAAAGGAGAGGCGGGTCCAGGTGGAGCATCACAGTCGGGCCCCAAGGAGTCACGGAGGGGCCCGAGGAAGAGGAGGGTTTTGTCACCAGGTCCTCTGGGAGGAGGGGTATTCCTTGGAGGGTACCCCCCTCCTCTAGGGCTGTGGCTCTTCGGCCCAGGGATAGGGGAGGCCAGGACCGTTGGCAGCAACCTCACCAAGTCACGGGATGTGGGTTCCAGAGTTTCTTCCAGCTTCTCTGAATGGGGCAGTTCAGTCTAAAGGGAAAATTTCCCCCAGAAGCCCCAGTCGGGTGGTGGTGGAGGTGGGGTTTTCTCCTCCTCACCCTGGAAGATCAGGCTTTGGAGCGTCAAGGAGGCAGTCAAGGGTCTCCAAGACCCGCGTGTCGATGGAAAGAGGCACAAGAGTTCTGGGACCCCAGGCGGCTCTGGCCAATTCCCAGGTCGGTTCCCCAGCTGGTCTGGCGACGTCCGCCTCCAGATGTGCGGCAGTGAGGGGCCGGGGCTACCCTGGAAGTGCTGGAGAGCCGCCTCACCCTGGTCCCAGGGCCTGCGCCGCCCCAGCCCTCCGGAAACCGGGCTGGCTGTCCTCACCACGGCCGCTCCACGTGGGACAACAAAGCCCGTGGGGACGGGCCCTAGAGCCGGCTGCGGTCCCGTTTACTTCCTCTGGACCTGGACGCTGGCGTACTCCGAGTAGGACGGTTCGGGCTTGGGGGCCGGCTGCTTGGGGGTCCGGTTGAGGTGGACCATGTCCAGGTCGGCGTAGGTGAGGGTGTCCTCGGGCGCGGGCGGCGGGCTGGTCTGAATGCTGGCGTACTCTGTGTGGTTGTTGGGCTCAGCGGCCCGGGGGGCAGATTTCTTCCCCTTGGGCAGGTTCAGGTCTGCATAGGTGATGTCGTTTGTGTCCTGGATCTAAGAGATGGAGAGAAGGTCATTCTGGGGCCCCCGGCCTGCTCACCAGAACTGGGTACCAGGTCGGGATGCTTCCATCTCCTCGTGGCCCGTACTGGCTCGGCCCTAATTCAGGTCCCCTCTTCTCCTGCCAAAGCCACTTGCCTCCAGCCCCACCCCCTCCCATCCACCTTCCCCCTGGTCGCCCTAGGGCTTCGCCTCAGCGTCCGTCTCCCACTCCTGCCTCTTCCCAGCCCCAGCCCCCTGCAGGTCCCGCCCCTTTCCCACGTCCCTCCCTGGCGTGTCCCGCCCCTTCTCCTTCTGCGAATCCCAGCCCACCCTGTAAATGTCAGCTTGAGTAGCTTCCCCCAGGCCCTTCCCTGCCCCGCACTCCCCCGGCTGGCCCCAGGGCTCCTTCTCTGCGTCTCCTCAGCCCCTCATCCCCAGCGGAGGGCGCAACACCCAGGACCGTGTCCCTCTGGGGGCCTGAGTCGATGCTGCT